>CATIWK010359575.1:0-20685 GCA_949634005.1 Mallotus japonicus
CGATTTTTATTCAATAGCCCTATTCACCCCCCCCCCCTCGGCCTCTTTCAAAGACAATAAAAAAAATATTGAGAAAAAAATAGATGAAAACAGTAAAAAAATATTGAGAAAAAATAAATGAAAACAGTATAATAGCAAAAAAATTGTTGAAAAAAAAAAACAAATAAAATGTTGAAAAAAAAGTATAAAGTAAAAAAATTGAAAAAATCAGTAAAAAGGAAAAAAAAAAAGACAACCCTAATGGTAAGGGAAATAAGCTATATTTGAAAAAAAAAAGTTTGAAAAAATATTTTTGAAAGTTTTTCAAATCAACAATATTTTTGAAAGTTTTTTTGATTTTTAGTATATTTATGTAAAGATCCTTTTTTATTTCTTTTGGAGCAGAGGCTCTAACTCAAGGAAGTGGCATAGAGTCAATTGGCAATTTATTGCTCAACCTCGAAGTTCTGGTGGTCTTGGAGTCATTGATTTCAATTTGCACAATAAAGCTCTTCTTTTTAAATGGCCATGGCATTTACAGGATGACAATGATTCTCTATGGAGTGCTATTGTTAAGAGTAAATATAAAGTTACTCGTGCTAACAACATTTTTATAATTTTATCTCGCCATTCTTCTTTGATTTGGCGTTCTATTGCTAATGTTATTTTGGATAACTCTCCTATAGCTTTACTTATTTTAGAGAGTTTTCATTTCAAAGTTGGTGATGGCTCCACGATTCTCTTCTGGACGGACAATTAGTGTGGTACTTCTACCTTATGTTCATTATTTCCAATTTTATTTCAGATTTCTTCTTCGCCCTTTGGTTTTCTATTTGATATGGGTGTTTAATCTGTGAGTTCTTGGTCATAGCATTTGAAATAGCGAAGATCTTTATCATCTGATAAGCTTTCTTTGCGAGTCAATTTTTGAAATAATTAGTCAAGTCTCAATTTTATCTGGTGCTCAAGATCGGCTTCTATGGTCTACAAAGCCTCCTTCTTTTTCTGTAAAAAGTCTCTACAAGCACTTTTTGCATCATTTAAAGTCTTTGGACTCGGTTATTTTACCAAAATTTAGTTAAATCTTGTCCTTGGAAAGGTGGAGCTGTTTTCTTAGTTTGCTATGTTAAATCGATTGCCAACTAGATACTGCCTATTTCTGCTCAAAATTTCATCCCTTTCACAGAATTGTCGCCCCTTCTGTAGTTCCTTTGGTGAAACAGCTGATCATTTGCTTATTCTCTGTAACTTCTCAATGAAAATATGGTCTTATTTTTTCATTGGTGGGACTTTCGTTTGTCATGCCAAATCAATTCATTTTGTTTTTTCAACAATGGTGTGGCTCAGTTTCTGGAAGTTTAACCGCAATGATGTGGAATTCTCTTCTGGCTCTCCTTCTTTTTCTGGAGCTTGAGAAGATCATTTTTATGCGTGTTTCTCTTTAGATGAAGGCTTCAACGCCTGCATTTCACTTGTCCGCCTCTGATTTACTTCTCGGTTCTACTTGTATTTATAGCTGGTCTAACCGGGTTTAGTTCTTGCCTTTCTGGTGCTTTATTTTTCTGGTTATGGTTTTTAGGAGCTCTTTCTCTCTAGTTTCTTTCTTGTATCTTCTTCAGTTTTATGGAGGGATTTTTTCATCACTTGTATTTTAATAAAATTTTAATAAAATAATATCTTTTTATCAAAAAATGCTCTCATATAATAACCCCTATTGTGCATACAAATACAAATACAAATACCATATTTCTACCTCTTTAAAGACTGAAAAATATGTATAACCCACAATATACAAAGAATCTTGATAATTTTTTATAATATAAGTTACAAACTCATCTATTTTTAATCCATGAAACCAAAATACATAACTTACCCAAAAGAATTCAGTTTTTAAAAGCTATCATATTTAAATTATAAGGACAAAAAAAATTGACCCATGATTATTAAGGAAAAAAAAGTAAGGCAAAATCAATTTTCAAGCTCTTGAACTTTTAAGTTTTATTACATTAAATCCTTGAACTTCAATTGTGTTATATTAAGCCCTCGTACTTTTATTTTTACACCTTAAGGACTTGCTTTAAATATTGGTCCCTAAACTTATTACAAAATATCAAATTACCAAAATTTAAATTTTTTTTTATCATTTTAATACAATTAAAGAACAACTTATGAATATGTTGTATGTTTTTCATTAAATAATAATTTAATAAATTTAAAACTAATATTTTTGTTCTTATTTAAACATATTAGTTTAAAAGTAAATATATTCAAATTAGTAAATTTTATTATTTTATTATCAATAGGTAAATTATTTATTATTCATAATTATTATTTGATAAAATATAAGTCAAACATACTGAAAATTTAACAAAAATATTAACTTTTAGATATGAACATTCAAAAATACTTTTTTTATACTTTACTATATTTGACATAATTAAGTTTAAGTAAATTCTAATTAAGTATAAAGTATCCAATATGATGGTAGAATTTTACCTTATGAAGTGGAAATCTTGAGTTTGATACATTCCTCTCAATCCTGAAGTATTGAATATGAACTTTTTGATCGTCACTAATGAGAGTACGGGTGAGAAAGCCTTTCAAACGAACCAAACCAAAAACCGAAATTACTCGGTTCGGTTCGATTTTATTATTTTATATATTCAATTTTACGAACTAAACCAAATCGAACTAAAATTTTTGTTTGGTTCGGTTAAGTTTTAAACTAAGAAAATTTGGTTAATCGAAATAACCGAATAAACTGAAATTATATATTTTTTATTCTTAAATAGTATAATAATTTTATGTAAAAATAATAAAAAATTAATATTTGTAAAAATTTGGTTTAGTTTGGTCGGTTCAATTTCTGATTTGGTTTGATTTGATTATTTTGATTCGGTTCGATTTCTAGTTTGGTTTGATTTAGGTTTTATCGAATTCGGTTCAATTAATTCAATTCGGTTAGAAAAATAACCAAAAACTAGCTGAATGCTCACCCCTAAGTGGGAGCCCATAAAAAAATAAGCATAATTGCCTATAATATTGAATAAAAACATTTCAACAGTACTAATAATTATATATTACTACAAGAAATACCAACAAGTATAAAAATAATTAAAAATCGAATTTGGCTCACCATTAACTAATTTTTTAAGCATATTGGATATCAAACATATAAAAAATATTTTTAATGTTATTTTAAAATTTTTAATTTTGATATTTTAAATAAAAAGTATATTTTCATTATTTTCAATATTATTAAAATTTTTCTGTAATATAAAAATAAATTAAAGTTTTTATTAATTGGAAATAAAAAATATATTTTTTACTTTGAATGCATTAAAAGAATAAAATATTAATTTTTAATTGATTGAACTATTTTTAATAAAAACTATATAATGCCTTTTGAATTAGTATTTAATTGGACTAAATTGACAAAAAAAATTAAAATGCAGTGATTTGACTTGTGAACATAAGTTTAGTGATAAAATTTTTTTAAAAGGTCATTAATATGTGCAAATATAAAAATATGTGGGCTCTATACAACGCAATTAAAGTTTAAGGGTTTGATACAATAAAATGTAAAAGTTTAAAGGCTTGAAAATGTGTTTTGCCAAAAAGTTATTGTTTGGTGGAGGATGTTTTCCCTTTCTTTGGGTCTTAATTGTAGCAACATTGATAACAATAAATAAAAATAATACTCTTACTTCTTTTTTCCTAGCAACCATCATTCATTTTTTCAATTTCCATGAAATTTTTTATTCATGCTTTCAACAAATAATAAATAATAATACTGATACCAAATTTGTACTTTCAATTTCTCATTTCTAATGAAACTAAGAAAATAAAAATCCATTAAAAAGCAAAATGCCTTTTAGAGGAGTAATATTAAATACCATTTCATATAAGTACTCATTTTGAGAGCAGAAGGAGGGGGAGCACTTCAAGGATCCTCGGTAGCAATCTCGTACATAGTTGCAATTGAACAGCAATGAATACCTTTCGAGAGAGCTGATCAACCATAGATGCTGCCACAAATGTCGTAGTTGCAGCAAATGTCTCATTAGATTCTGTATTCTTAACACCTTTCGAATCATCATCAAATTACTTCCAGCTATGCCTTCATTTCACTACCATATATAAGTGTCCCTCACAGGTAGTTTAAGTGGTAAAAAGTATGAACATTCAGTTTGAGGAGACCAGGGATCGAACCCCTCACCTCCTATCTTTTCCCATTGTGGTGTTGGAAATTAACCAATTGATCTATGAAAAATATAAAATTCACTACCATAAGTCAAATCAAGAATTGATTTAAATTTGGTCAGATTTCTATAGTGGTTTGATCACATGCCATAGTGAGATTGTCATCTTCAAAAGAAATAACAATAGAGATGAACTTAGCCAGAAGGTAAGAGAAAATGAGACTTCAGAAGAAGAATTAAAGAAACTTTCATATTCATAATTAATGAGTTTCTTCCTTTCTTGGATTAAGGCAATGCAATGAAATGAGAAGAAAGAAAATGTTGTAAAAATTAGAGGGGATGTGACATAATTTTTTTTTTTTAAAGCACAGAGATGATTTACCTACAATCATTTATATAAGCATTTTAATCAATGTTGAATTATAAAAATCTAATGATTATTAAATTTGATGATAAGGTGTCAGAAGAAACACCAATTTTATAATATCACTTAGTACATGGTGGTTTACCTAATTATGACATGATCACCATAGTCTAACATTTCAGGAATTTAAGGTTATGAAAAAATAAAAAATGTTAAAATATTATTTTTTTGAAAAGAAATGTTAAAATATTATAATCAAGTAAATTTCTGTTGGTGAAATGAAACTAAAAACCTGTTGTGAAAATATTCTAATTTAATAAAAATATAAATTAGTGGTCATTTATATTGATTTGGAATTTTGTATATGCATGTAATTTAGAAAATGATTAAAATTTTTGAATATTAATAAAAATAAACTGAAAGGTGTTAGATTAATGTAATATAATTTTATTTTTTGAAATCTTATTTTAACACTAAATTTCCATTTGTAAGAAATAAGTTATCATATATTTTTGGAATAATAATTTCAAAAAAGCTCTAGAAATGAAATATTAGAATAAAAAAAGGAAACTTTTAAAACTTTTTCTTTAAAAAAAAAAACATAAATACTGTAAGAAGTTTTTAATTTTGACTATTTCAATTCTCAACATTTTCTATTAAATCAATAAATAATTTTTAAAATAATATCTCTAATAGATTTTATAGATTAAAATATTTATTTTTCTCATTTTAAATAGTAAAAATTAATTAAATTTCCTCATTTACATTATAATTCATTTTTCAATTAAAAATTAATTTTTATTCATGCAATGAGTAAAAATTAACTTCTTCACAATAATTTTCAAAAAAATATAAATTAATGTAAAAAATTAAATACAATATAAAAGATTTTAATTAATTTTATTTAAAAAATTTTATACAAACAATTAACTTGGAAAATTTAATAAAAATACTAATAAAAAAATTTTGATCATTCAAATACTAAATTAAATAAAAGAAGCCTTCAGACAATAAAGTAAAAACAAATTTAAAAAATCAAAGGTTATTTATTCAATTTTTTTCTCTTCATTTCGGGTTAAGGGCTTTTTTTTTTTTCTCGAAAAGCTAATGTAATTTTCTGAAGCGCTGGTTTGAAAAACAATTTCTTTTTTTCAAGCGCGGGACCCACAAAGTTTTTGAAAAAGTCCAAGGAACCGCCTCTGTCCTGAATCTCAAAGTAGCCGTTATTCATTTTGAAAATGCAATAAGCCAATTACAGTGCTACTAGCCAAAAAAAAAAACTCTTATTTTCAATTTCAGATTCACTGAACTCCAGATTCAGATTCACTCGATTCTCTCTATCCATTGAAGAGGAAAAGCTACTGTATCAACTAACAAAAAAAAAAAATTCACTTGCTCTCTCGATCGATCCCTTCCGATCCGCTGATTACAAACAATTAATCAGTAAGTTGTAAGTTGGTTTTTGTTTTGAATTGAATTCGTATTCTGAAGTTTGATTTTGATTTTTTTCTTTTTTTTTTCTTTTTGGTAAGGATACAAAAGAAAAAATGATGTCGATGACTCCAGATCAGTTTAGGAAAGTAGGGTTAGGGATAACTCCATCTCCATCTCCTTTCCTTACGCCTCGTCCTGAGAGGCGTCGTCAAGATTCAAGGATAGGCGAATGGAACTCTAATAATAATCGTCAGGATAGAGATAAAGAGGTTAATGTTCAAGTTATTCTCAGATGCAGGTAAATTTCTGTTTGTTTCTTTTGTCTTTTCTCAATTTGTTCATTACTCATCAATATTAACCTTGTTTTTATATAATTTTTAGTACTCTTTTGCTAAATCGACTTATTTTCCTAGAACTTACTTTCCCAGAATTTGTGTTTGTGTGAGTGTAACTGGATTAGATACGATAATACTATTGAAATGATCTCAGTTTGAATTTGTTTTTGGCAAGTGTATGTGTAATTTCATATCTTTGTGCATTTACTGAGAAAGTGGAGTGATGGGTTTTTTGTATACTGTGATTCTGACTTGCTAAATGAAGCTTACTGTACATAATATAATAGTAATCCAGCATCCCAATTGAATCTAAGGAAATTGTTGATACTTCCAATGTCAGACCTCTGAGTGATGAAGAGCAAAGGACAAATGTTCCAAAAGTGATATCGTGTAATGAGCATAAGAGAGAAGTCACTGTCTTGCAAAATATAGCTAACAAGCAAGTAGACAGAGCCTTCACCTTTGACAAGGTAACCATCTTTCCGTTTTAATAACGCCTACAGAAGGCTATGACATTCTATGGTATGAAGATTGATCCAGAAGTTGATCTTTCATTTTCAAATGTTGGTCAGGTTTTTGGTCCTAAAGCACAACAGAGATCAATCTATGATCAAGCCATTGCACCAATCGTTAATGAGGTTCTTGATGGCTTCAACTGCACAGTCTTTGCATATGGGCAGACAGGCACAGGAAAAACTTATACAATGGAGGGTGGAATGAGAAATAAGGTAAGGGATGTATTAGTTTAGCCATCCATGTACTTTTTGTGATTGTTGATGTATATTTTTTTTTCACTTGATTTAGAGATCATACTTTACCTTTAATGCAGGGCGGGGATTTGCCTGCTGAGGCTGGTGTTATTCCAAGAGCAGTTCGCCAAATTTTTGATACACTTGAGGCCCAAAATGCTGATTATAGCATGAAAGTTACATTTTTGGAACTGTACAATGAAGAATTAACAGATCTACTAGCTCCAGAAGACAATATGAGATCTGCAGAAGATAAGCAGAAGAAACCCATTTCTTTGATGGAGGATGGAAAGGGTTGTGTGGTTGTAAGAGGCCTTGAAGATGAAGCTGTTTACAGTGCAAACGAAATTTACACTCTCTTAGAGCGAGGGGCAGCTAAAAGGCGCACAGCAGACACTTTATTAAACAAACGGAGCAGGTCGTTTTTGTGTACAATTGCTTAGTTTTGCCAATGATGTTGATGAATTAAGGATAAAACAGTGGTTAAACAAGAGAAATTAATTCTTTTTCAATTTCTCTTGCAGTCGATCTCATTCTGTCTTTTCCATTACTGTCCATGTAAAAGAAGCCACTGTTGGAGATGAGGAACTTATTAAATGTGGCAAGCTTAATCTTGTTGATTTGGCAGGATCAGAGAATATATCGCGTTCAGGTGCAAGGGAGGTACTAAGATAGAACTTTAGCATTTCACTATGTTTTTTAACTAGCTTAGTACTTTAATTACAATTTACACTTGGTCTTTCAAATGTCTTGTTAAGGATAGCTATCAATGCTTGAAAATCATTTTCCCTGTCCATCAGCCATTTGAAATTAAGTGCATAGCACCTTTACCGATATTTAACTTATTGAAGCGATTGGCCCCAATCAGGAATACTGAACTTTGAACATGACCCGGGCTTTAAACGATTTCAATTAATGATTACTCTAGGGTGCTTTTCATCATTTTGTATATCATCTTTTATGTACAGCTGTTTAAGCATAACTTCAACAATGGCCAAATAAAATGTAGCACAGTTTGACACATAAGTTTAAATCTCTGTTCTTCATATTCTAAACCCAAGTTGTTCCTCCTCAATCAGAATAAGTTGATGGGTAATGAGCACTGTCTTCAAATCTCAAATTTTGACTGGACGTTCAAATGTCAACTTCTTAACTTCTTCCACATAGCCCTGTATTTTTGGCCTTTGTTTGGATTAGCTATCAGAATATAATCGAATTTTAATCAAATTGCAGGCACGTGCAAGAGAAGCTGGGGAGATAAACAAGAGCTTACTTACACTCGGCCGTGTTATAAATACGCTTGTGGAACATTCAGCTCATATACCTTACAGGTTTATTCCAGTTTCCATGTTTTGCTTCCAACTCTCAGTTTGTTATATTTTTGTTTGCTGCAACTTCATTTCAAAATTGATATATTTCAATGCAGGGATAGTAAGTTGACAAGGCTATTAAGAGACTCCTTGGGAGGAAAGACAAAAACTTGCATAATTGCTACAATTTCTCCTTCTGCTCATTCTTTGGAAGAGACGTTAAGCACACTAGACTATGCTTACCGTGCTAAAAACATCAAAAACAAACCAGAGGTTTATTAGCTTGCTTCTCTCAAATAATATTTTGGTTTGCTTATGCTACTTTGTGCTAATAAAAGAACCCCCTTTTTTTGTGCAGGCTAACCAAAAGATGTCTAAGGCTGTGTTGCTCAAGGATCTGTACTTAGAAATTGAGAGAATGAAAGAAGGTATGGAGATGCACAGGCTTTCTTATATTATTTTGTATAATAGGAAAGATTAGATAAATCTAAATGACAGTGTTGATTACAATTAAATTTATGCAGATGTCCGAGCAGCAAGGGAAAAGAATGGTGTTTATGTTCCACATGACAGATATCTCCAGGATGAAACTGAAAAGAAGGTGAATATTACAACAAAATTTTGTATCTTGATGTTCTTTCATGCACAATTAAATTCATAAATTCTGTATTCTACAATGAAATTTTTTTTAGTATGCTGGCAAAAGTTAAGCACTACCAAAATTTATGAAATTAATTTTGGATTATCAAATTTCCTCCCCAATATATATCTTCATTTGAATTTCAAACAACTACTCTGAAACCACCTGCAGGCAAGAATTGAGAGGATAGAGCAGTTGGAAAATGATCTCAACCTTAGTGAGAAGGTACAACACTTTGTGTATATTAATCTCTTAGGGGATTGATTTAGCAGTGCTCAATTAACTTCCCTCCTTAATACAGCAAGTTGATAAGTTCCGGGAGCTTTATCTTGCTGAGCAAGAGCAGAAACTTGATATAGAAGGTGATCTCAGGGAATGCAAGGTAATTATTTGATCTAAAAATTATTCTGTTTCATTCAGCTTCTTTCAGACATGCATCTGATCACAATTAAGCAACAAATTTCCAGCTAAATCTGGAGAAAAGTAACAAGCAACTGCTTGATCTTCAAGAGAACCATAGGATAGCTATTTCAACACTAAAGAAAAAGGAATTTATCATCTCCAAGCTTCTAAGCTCAGGTAAATTAACTGATTTACCATTTTCAAAATGCAGTGGTTTTTCTTCAACTTGTGCATAACATTAGTCATTGCATAACAGAAAATTCCTTGATTGAACGGGCAAAGGAGCTGCAAACTGATTTGCAGGCTGCATCAGAGGACATAACTTCTTTGTTTGCAAAATTAGGTATTTATAACTCTTCATGGTCATCCATTTGTGAATCATTTTATAACAGCACGAAAAAACTAAACATAATTGACAACAGTATTTGTATGATCTTATTACCTGGTTTCTGTAGTAACTTAAAAAAAATAATTGAGATCACATTCCATTTTTTTGATTCTTGATAGTCAATACACCACCTAAAAGGTTTTCTCTCTTTTACAATAAAAGGGAAGTATAACTTGATGGCTCAAAGAACCTAAAATATATTTAAATATGTTTCTCCTTTTTACTTTTTCAATTACACCCAAGGTCCTTTCCTGTTAAAAATGCAAAAGTAAATGAAGAAGTCCTAAATTATGCCTTCCTGTTAAAAATATGTTTCGCCCTCTACAGATCAGAAAGACAAGATGGAAGCAGAAAACCAAAGACAGATTCTGGTATTTGGTTCTCATCTAGATCAAAGTTTGAAAGACCTGCACAAGACTATCCTTATGTCAGTTTCTCAACAACAGCAACAAATAAGATGCGTTGAAGAACATTCCCAATCATTCCTTGCAAGTAAATGCGATGTAAGAGAAAAATTTACATCACTCCGTTTATGTTTACTTAAAATTTACTGGACTTATCATTATTGTATGCATCTTTACTGCAGGCAACAGAAATCTTAGAATCAAGGATCAAGAAAATGACAGAGATATATGCATCAGGAGTTGCAGCCTTAAAGGAACTTGCCAACACAATGCAAAGGAAAGCTTGCTCTGAACTGGAGCAAATAAGTGCTACAATCTCATCTCAAACTATGGCAGTTGAGGATGTCAGTGATCACAGGAAGAGGAAGTTTTTTCCTAAAGTTTATTATGCTTGTTTTGAATCCAGAATGATCATCTCCTTGTCTTGACAGTTTCTTGCCACTGCTGTATTGGAGGCTAAGGAGGTTATTGGAGACATCCAGAATTTACTTAATGAGCAGAAACAACTGTTAGTTGTATCTGCTCTACAACAGGAGGAGGTAGGTTATGGCTGTATTATATTTGACTCTATTATTTTTTTTAGTGTTCAGTATCCTTTTTTACTTGAATTTTATTGAACTTTCTTTTTGTCCGTAGGGACTAAAGCGAACTATGACTTCTTCCCAAGTAATTTCAAAGGCAGCAGTGAACTTTTTCAATGACCTCTATCACCAGGCATCCACCATTATGACAGCTCTTCAAGAAAGCCAAATGAAGAAAAACAACCAGTTAGCTGATTTTGAGAAGACGTTCAAAGTATGTAATCTTGCACAAATATGTTGGGTAATGATGATATTAGGGAAATCTCAAAAGTTGATGAATTTATTTTTTCACTTCCCTGAAATAGGAAGAGGCTGCCAGAGAGGAAAAACAAGCTCTGTCAAATATTGCAGAAATATTAGCAACATTAACTTCAAGAAAGATAGCTATGGTGAGATGCAATCAATCTTTTAGCTGGATCTGGAATGGCTTCCAGATATTCTATGCTTGACGATTAAAATTATGTGCATTATTTATAGGTCTCAGAGGCTTCTAGGAATATTCGTGACTTAAACATACGAGAGAATGAGAGATTTCAGCAAGACATGTCCAGCATGCAGCAGATTCCCACTGATGCAAAGGAAGAAATAAGTAGATATGTAGAAAAAGTGGAAAGAAATTTCTTGGAAGACACATTCTCAATGGCTGAATCAAGAGTTGTGATAGAAAATGTCCTCCAGGAATGGTATGCTTTTTTTAGCTGCTTGAAATTTAGTAGAAGATACAACTATAATTTTTCTTTTCCTCCAAAAATGGTAATTTCAATTGCTTTAGCATTTCCTGCTGTCTTCTAAAATACAAAGATTAAAAATCCTAATTGTTTTGACAAATTTTAGAAGAAACTTTTATTTGAGCAGCAGGGAAAACACCTTATGATGGATAAGTGTAGAATTCTGAGTTTACAGTTAAAAATGCCTGCCTGTTCTTTTTGCATTTTCCCTGCTTAACACACATTATAAAAGAAATGCCCATTTTCACTATTACTGTTTTGAAAATAAAATTTTGTCTTTCCATCATATGTAGCACAAAGAGAGTGGATGACTCTTGGCAACAGTGGGGGAATGCTCGATCATGCATAAATAATCTCAATAAGAGCAATGTTCTGGAGATTGAATCTACCGTGAAGTAAGCTTTAATGTGCCTTCTGTTGAATTTCTCCTCCTCCTCAGAAACTGTGTGTATATATATGAACACATACATACAATAAGCTAAATATGTTCTTCTGCAGGGAAAGTATCAATGCAAGTCTTGTTTCACATGAAGAATTTTTATCTGCATCCTCTGCCATGGATGCAGATTTAAATTCTAGAAATGGTGATGTGATGGCTGCTGTTGAAGGTAATCTTATGCAACTATTGGCTTTGCAATAAAAATTTCTCAAGAGATTTTGTACTGTTAATAGTTTGTGGAATTGCTTGCCTGGTAGATATACTGGTGCGAGACCGAGAAAGTACCAAAGAAATTGAATCTATCAGTACACAATGTTTGGATCAACTCAAGTCTGTACAAGAGGTCCATGGTCAAAGCATAGCAAATATCAGAAGAAAAGCCGAAAAGTCTCTCACACAGGATTATTTGGTAAGCTAGCTTTATCACTGCCTTAGCATGTTTCATTTTTTGTGTATACTTTAGTTACCATAACTGATCACCAACAGTTGTCAAGGTCTACTGGTTGAGATTAGCTGTTGTCTACATTAGAACTGTGGACAAGTATGTCTAAATGGATAGGTTTTGTCCAATTTTATGCACAGATTGATCAGCATACCGGCGCAACAACTCCTAAAAGGCGGGTCATATTGGTGCCCAGCTTGGCATCCATCGAAGGGATGAGGACACCTGCCTTCGAAAGTCTGAAAGAAGAGAACAAAACAAAATGGGGCCATAATGAGAAAATCCTGCTGCAAGAATTTTCACCTAATAGAGCTCCTTTTGCCGACGTCAACTAGAAGTGGTCGCTAGGAAAGTCAGGTTATTCAAGGCAGGATCAATTATGTTGCTCATCAACCGATGAGTGCAACTCCATTATATATGAGATGATGCTATTTTTGGCTCATCCAGAAACGTAGATTTGTTTATCAGATCTGCTTATCCAGAAATCAAAATATACACTTCGAAAATAAACTTACGAAATTTAGAATAGAAAAAAATAAGTATAAATTGCACAGAATTACTAGAAAAGATAAATAAAATTAATGGAGATAAATAGTTTTAAATGAGAATTAAAAAATATATGCAAAATTCAAATAACACTTGGACTTGGTATACTACAATTCATATGTTTTATCATGTCAGGAGTATATTTATATTTTAGTATTTTAAGAGAACTTATTAATAATAATAATAATAATAATAATAATTGTTGACCACTTGTGTGATCAATCTTTAAGTTTTGACTTTAACAAGTAATTTGATCAAACTAATCATCTTTTATGAAGTGTGATTTAGACTTAATCATTATGTCAAAAGAAGTTGAAGATGTTTAAGGCACTAAAAGCCTCTTTGAAGCATCAAACTCTCATTCAAAAATTACTTGAAGCATGAACAATCATCAAGAATCAATTGAGAGCAAACTCGCTCGTGATTAGTTCTCACGAGCTGATTGATGAAAAGCTCATGTCTTCTCTTTGAAGTCTACATCCTTCACGATCGTGAGGAGGTCAATACCAATCATGAGCAGGGCATCTAGATCGTGATCCATGAAGACTTATTAAATGTGAAGAACTTTGGGACACTCACGATCGTGACCAGATCGTGATTATTCCTAGCCTAGGAGACAACGACTATATTGTCTCCAACGGCTAGTCTCTTTCAACCTTCACGATGTGGGCAGTATGCTTTCTGCAAATAGCTGAAACAACATTAAATGAAGTTTGTAGAGGTTGAAGACGAATTGATTGCTTCCTAACAACAAGAAATTGAGCTCCAATTATACATATGCACCCGAAGGCTTCATTGTTTGGTTAAGACACATTGATTGAGCATTTAATTTCTTTTTAGCACTAAACACTCTTAAAAATCTCTTTGTATTATCACATTATTGAGTGTGGTTGTGTGTTACAGCGAGGTTTTTTATTCATCTCTTTCTTCGGTTAGAAAAAGGGAAATGAGGATCTACTCTTATTGTGTGGTTTGAGATGAGCCTCAAAACTCATTTGCGTAAACTCAATCTAAGTGAATAGATTGAAGTGAGTTGAAAATCCTAACTTGGAAAAAGTTAGGTGGAGACGTAGGTTTAATTTAGAAACCGAACTCCTTAAACATTTATGGCAATCTCTTAATCCTTCTGAAAATGCCCTAGGGGGGGTTTGAATAGAGCTATCGAACAAAAATTAAAATTTTACGAAAATAAAACAAGAATTAAAAGGAATGTTGAGAAAGAAGAATGATGAACACAAGGACTTAAGGAGTTCGGATTCTCAACAATCCTACGTCTCCATCTAACTTATCCCCAAGTTAGGATTTTCAATCTCACACAATCTTATTCACAAGATTGAAATTACACAAGAGTTTGAGGCTTACTCTTCAACCTTACAATCAAGAGTTTCTAGGCTCACTCTTAAACCAAATCCCAAGTGTTTTTAATAGCTGAACACTTAACCAATTCCTTTAGAATAAATTCTTACTTCCCGTTTTCTTAAACCTAGAAAATAGAAGAACAAGAATTTCTGTTCTAACACTCACCAACTCTCACAAGAGTTATACAAGTATAAAATGAATTCGAAAGAATTTTGAGAGCTTTTTGAATGTTAAGATTGAGAATTGTAATAAGCAAGTGTCTCTTCTTCGATTGAGCTCTAGGAGTAGTTTATATAGATAAACAACTCAAAATTATGGATGTTTAAGCCAATGATTGTATCTCCAACGTCTCCTAGCATTGGGACATTGAAATTGACTTATTTCTATCAGAACGCCGCTCACGATCGTGAGGAGTATGACTTGGCTCGTGAGGGTCGATTTAGTGACTATTGCATTTAAATTTTCCCATTGTGAGCAGTTTAGACTACCCTCACTAGCTGTTCATGATCGTAAGGGCAGCTCGTGAGCGGCTCATACTAGCTCACTTGCTGGCAGCTAAAAAACAGGGGCATCAGGGTCCTGGCTCGTGAGCAAACACCTGTAGGACTTACAAATGTGTGATTTTGACTTCTAAAAGTTTCTTATACTTTGAGTATATGTTTAGGATAATATACTTCACAGAAATATACTTTTATGACAGTATTTTGTATTTTCGGACTTGAAGGAATAATCTTGATAAATAATTAAGTTCCTACACACTTAAAATAAAATCATTAGCATCTTAAATTGTTTGTCAAAGTCAAAATTAGGAGCATGATCATGCAAATGGTCAACAATCTTCCCCTTTTTGGCTTTGACAACCAATTTAATAAAATACTAAATAATATATGTGTGAATCAAAAATATTTAACATGAATAGATATATAATATATTAAATAGCTCCCCCTTTCAAATTAAATAAAATATAATATGTGAAAGTAATTTGCTCCCCCTAAATATATGCAATAAGTTAACTATTATTTAATCATGAATAAATTTATTTACCATATATAAGGATAAAGGATATTGCAAATAAAATTTTAATGTCAAATGAGTATAAAGGAGGTGAATTAGAAAAAATACCAATTAAAAATAATCACAAAAAAATATTTATCTCCTTTAAAAATAATATATTTCTTTATTTCTCCCCTTTTGGACATGATAAGAAATATAAATTAAAAAATTTATTCCCTTGAAAAAAAATTTATTCCCTTAAAAAAATAAAAATTACAAAGGAATAATTAAAATAAATAGCAAAAATAGAAACAAGACCTAACATTGCAAATGTGCTTAAATAAAAATATAACAACATGATCATTTAAATTAAAATTAGTAGCACTTACAAAGCATGTAGCACTACTTAAAACACATCACAAAAATAGTACATAATGTACTATTAAACATTAAACTAAACACAAAATAAATCATGTAGCACTTATCATATCACTAACATAACCACATCTTCTCCCCCTTTGTCAAAGACAAAAAGAAAAGAGAGAGAATATACTAAAAATAAACCAAAGAAAAAACAAAAGACCAAGAGCTAAAACAATAAAACCAAGATAGACCAAAACTAAGAAAGAAATCTAAGAGTCATGTCCTTCTTGAGGGTCTTGAGGAGGAGGATGTGAGAAGGGTGCATAAGTGCAAGCATAGCCTTGTTGTTCATATAGATAATGGACATCATATTGAAGATGGGCTATGGTTGTATCAACTTGATCAAAGCGAGTGTTGAAGTTGCTTTCCACCAAGCTCATGCGATCAAAGAGTTGTCCCACCTATGGAGGTTCTTCACTAACACTTTGAGAGGTAGATGGACCTCTTTCCCTCTTCCTTTGAGTTGAAGCTTGAGTAGGAACTTACTCTTGAGGGATTTCTTCTTTAATTTGAACATCTTCAAGACCATGTGTTCCAATATGCTCAATATCTTCAAGGTCTTGAGCCAGTTCTTCATTAATATCTTCATTGCCCGCTTCATCTTTCCAAACCCAAATACCTTTAACTTGCTTGAATTGTCTTGAATTTCGCAAGAGGTTTTCATCAAGATAGGAAGGCGGAAGGGAAGGGATATTGTTTAAGTTGATTTCAAAGAAATTGGCAATTCTAGTGATGATTCCTCCAACACATAGGCTTCCACTTACACTATCACTAGCTAACTGTCACGACCCAAACCGGGGAGTCATGACCGGCGCTAGGGAATGGGAATTTATATAAATCGGAACCTGTAGCAAGCCTTAAAATAAAATTCACAGCAATTACAACCACAAACATCACTCAGAATTAAAACTTTAAATAATATAAAGACATCTTCATGTCATAATACAATAAAATATTCTCAAACAATTATTCAAATACAAAGCCTCAGTCTAAAACAACATCAGCTATAACAACAGGATGTACTACTACTGTAACGTCTAATAAAATATAAGAAAGTTCAGATTAAAAGTTTACATAAGTCAGCCGGGGAAGAAAAAGTCCGGCGAAGATAACTACTATACGAGGTCTGACTAGAAGGATCTTGAAAAATAATTAAGGGGGGTCAGACCTCACTGAGTGAATTATTATTATATGTATACATGCAACCTAAGAATACAAGCAATCAAGCATCAATGTAATATTTTTATATCTATTATATATTTATATTCATTTAATTCATACATGCAGTTCACACAGATGCTCAAAATCATAATTTATGACAGACAAACAAATGCATAAATTTTTGGGTGGAGGATCGTAGCAGAATCCTAAAATGTTCGTAACCTCAATCATTGTATCTCACTAGCCAACAGCCTTTCTTAAATTCCAAATATATTTCTCTTATCCAGTTTGACAGTAGACTGGCCCCGAGACCCCTGGTCAATCGAGCTACAGCAGTCTCACTGTTGGCATGACTGGCCCCGAGACCCCAGGTCCATCAAGCTTCAGCAGTCAGACCACTCTCACTCCACAAATCTCAATAATAAATCTTCCATATCACAATTCATATAATCTCATATTAATCAATACTTATCAAATCCTAATATCTAGCCTACTGTTGCGCAACAGTCCTAAGGTAATCTACTAGGTGGCACGTTCTAGTAAAATCCTCCAAAATATTTTTCATGAATAGAATAATGAAATTTATGTCAAAATATGCAGCATCCATCAATAGCAATTAGTAATTGCATTTATATATGGAAACAACATATATATTTGATAATAAAATAAATAACATTTTAATGCGATGTAACACAATGAATAATAAAATGTGCAATTATTCGAAATATGGATGCTGATGACATATTCTACATGCAATGCATACATATAATAATAACTCACAGTACTACTGCACTCCTCTGTTCCGGTTCGGCCGGCCTATCTCGCGGTACAACTAAGAAAATGATAATAATAATATTATCAGATAAATATTCCTAATTAAATATTTCTAGAATTTCTACAGAACGACTCGACAGAACTTAGAACTTAGGATTGACCCGATGTCACGCTTTACGAGAATTCTACCGAAAATTTGGCAAAATCTCCTTTGTAAAACGGACATCCCTCTACCGAAGTAGAGTCGATCCTGCACGGAAAACACACTTTTGACAACCAAATGCTCAACTGCTCGGATTGGGTCTCCGTACTACTCGAAATGTCCAACCGAGCTCAACTAGAATCAAAATTAATAAAATAATATTTACATACTAAAAATTCACCAAAACTCATAAAAATCCCAATTAATATCAAAATTAATTATTTACGTAATAAAATCATAAAATATATTTATTTATCAAAAATAAATAATAAATACCACATTAATATTTAAATTATATTAAAAATCCATTTTCAAAATTTAGCAATTAAATAGCGTTTAACTACCGATAATCAATTAAATTATCAATATTTGCAAATAATAATTAAAATCTCAATTTAGAATTAATTTCTATCAATAAAATCTATTCTTCAAATATTCGAAATTAAATAGCATAGTTTACAAATAATTATTCAAATCACCCAAGTATATAGCAAAAATAATTAAAAACGCATTTAAGCTTAAAAATAATAAATAAAATCATTATTCGGATATATTTTCAAAAATTACTAATAATTAGTTAAAAATAGGAATTAATTCATAAAAATTATTTTAATGCTATTTATTATTCAAAACTGATTAATTAACAAAAATTAGGTAGCATTAGAGCCAAAGAATTGCAAACTCATCAAATATCAGATTTTTAGCAACTATAGGAATAATTTCAAACAAACCCAAGAATTGAACCAAGAAAGAAAGATGGGAAATTCACCCATCAGCAACAATTAATAAAAGTTCTGTCAATAATTTAGGAAGAACAACATGATAAGAGTTCAGTTAAGAATTGCAACTCAAAGGTTCAAGATGAAACAAAAACTGTAGCTAATATTAAGGAGAATGAGAGAGAGCACAACAATGAACAAATCAGAACCAAAACAAGGAGAGGAACAGGGATTTCACTCACTAGTTGATCGCTCCCTCCTTTCTCCTTCTCTGCATTTTTATACAAAGTCGACACCAAGCACCAACAAAATTCTCCATTTGTACAGCAAAGCTTGAAGAGAATTAAATGGTAACACAATCGAATCTTTGAACACATAGGATCAACACCCAACACCCAAAATTAAATCTCAAAGGGAAGAGAGCTAGGAGCCAATTCTCAGCAATCAAATAAATATTTCGGATTATTGCCTCTGGGGTCAACAACAAGAAGTAGATAAAGAAAATGGGAAGCATTAAATTCACTCACCCAATTTGTTCTCTCCCTCACGTTCTTCTCTACTTTTGCCTTTTTCTTTTTTTTTTTTTTTTTACTAAAGTATAAAGTACAAATAAAATAATATATTTTTTTAAATAAAATATCTCCCACCAAGTACATATACACAAATAATAATAATATAAAGTTAAACTCCCCAATTTAATTTTCTACACCACACATATATATAAATATACAATTAACTAAATTACACAATTAATATTAATAATACTAAATAATATAATAATAAAAATTAACTTTAATTTAAATTACTACTAAGTTCAAATAATAACAAAATAAATACTGTCTCTCAAAATAAATTAAATTTTATAAATAATCAAACATCACAATTCAATAAAATAAATAATTAAAATAATATTACTATAAAATAAAAATAATAATTATTAATACTGCAAATCTCAATATTTACTTTTATAAATTAATTCATAAAACCGGGTTATAACAGTCTTCCCCCCTTATAAAAATTCGTCCTCGAATTTTAAATAAGAGGACAGAATACAATAATTCATTGAGGAAAAAGATAGGGATACGCTGCTCGTATCCCAGCTTCTGTCTCCCACGTGTACTCCTCCATGTTGTTGTTCCTCCACAACACCTTGACCATTGGGATTCGTTTAGAACGTAACTGGTGTACTTGGGAATCTACAATCGCTACTGGCTCTTCCTCGTACGTCAGATCTTCATTCACTTCCACGCTCTGGGGCTGCAACACTTGCGAAGGGTCTGAAATATACTTCCTGAGCATCGAGACATGTAATATCGGATGTACTTGAGACATATTCGGAGGTAAAGCCAATCGATATGCAACCACACCAACTCTCTCCAGTATCTCGAAAGGTCCAATGTATCTCGGTGCTAATTTTTTCTTTCTTGCCAAATCTTATCACACCTTTCATCGATGAAACCCTTATATATACATAGTCACCAACCTGAAATTCCACATCCCTGCGCTTTGGATTCTCATAGCTCTTTTGCCTGCTAGCTGCGATTTTCAATCTTGTTCTGATTAAAGCAACTATCTCAGCTGCATCCTGGATAATTTCAGGTTCAGTCAATTCTCTTTCTCCAATCTTATCCCAATACAGAGGGGATCTACATTTCCTTCCATATAAAGCCTCATATGGTGCCATCTCAATACTGCTATGGTAGCTGTTATTAGAAACAAACTCTACCAATGGTAGATGATCATCTCAACTACCTCCAAGATCCAATACACATATTCTCAAGTGTTTGGATAGTCCTCTCAAATTGTCCATCTATCTGAGGATGAAAAGCAGTACTGAAATCAAGTCTAATGTCCATTGCTTCTTGCAACTTCTGCCAAAATCGAGAGGTGAATACAGAACCTCTATCAGATACAATGGACACAGACACTCCATGTAGGCACACAACATGCTTAACATATAGCTTGGCTAACTTGGATACATTATAAGCAGCTTTAACTGGTAGGAAGTGAGCTGATTTGGTTAACCTGTCCACAATCACCCAGATGGAATCGTATCCACCCTATGAACGAGGTAACCCTACCACAAAGTCCATAGCAATTCTCTCCCATTT
>CATIWK010359872.1:0-20749 GCA_949634005.1 Mallotus japonicus
AATTAATCCCTTAACTTTCTAATTAAAATTTTTTTTATGGACTTAATTATAAACATTGAAATTAATACCACACATATCTCATGCATCTCATGTCTATATGATATGCATATTATGTAATTAAATGCAAATGCATTAGGTGGACGTTACAGGGAAAGCAATGGAAAAGTCAGAAATTTAAGTTTCTTAACAAGCTGAACAAGTTACTATTGCTCACCAGACATTCGAGTTAATAGAAAAGTAAGTATGTTACCGAAAAAGATGTGAAACACTATGCATAAAAGCAGTTTAAAAACACAAGATAAATGTGTTGTAATTGAGGCATATGTTTTTTTTTTTCAAATTCAACATTTATTGGTATTGGAAGTGATTTTAGGCGGCCCCTATCACATGGATGAGACAGAGATTGATGCTGGTGGAGATGGTCAAGATTGGTAATGACCTTATGTTTTGGTATATTAATGAAGATGTCATTACAATTTTATGAAATCAACACTGAACTTTTTGTAAAAATTTTATGTTTAAGTATGTGTTATGTGAGGTAGTGGTCTAGTGATACCGAAATAACGTTATCATGATTCTTCATTTTAACCCTGTTAAGTAGCATATTTATTGAGTCTAGAACAAAGAACTAATAGGGAAGCTATGGGGTCTAAACAAAAAAAAAAGTAAAAAACTTTTTTGGAGATGCATTAACACACTACGAACAAGTATATGTGCTCATTTATTTGAAACTGTTAACTGTTTGTGGCAGCAATAATTTGACATCATAGAATCTATATACAGCTTGTTAGCGGAGTTCAAAAGTTACGAAAGAGAGATAGTCTACAAACAAATGTCGCAGTCGATGTTGACATGGAGTCAATAGACTTATCAATGATTGAAGGCGCTTTGGGGTCACATGCAAGTCATTTTATGGTATTATAAGTGTTTTATAAGTGTTAAAGTGCATATGCATAAAGTGTCATAGAGTTAGGATCATGTTGCTATGCTTGTAATCATGGAGAAACTGTGCTATGCACTTTACGCTTGCATTCAATTTATATTTTTATGATTATGTATTGTGAGGATAAAAAAAGGAATCAACAACATTATATAAGCACTTTGTTAAATCAATGATGTGGTTCAGTACCCACCCAATAAGAATTATACATGGTGCGGTACGTTAGGCATTTTTCAGTTTGAAAGAGGACGTTTTATGTTTAGGGTAATACTTAATGTCTCACAGTGCAACATGAAAAGTATTTCATCGATAATGATAAATTTGTCTAATATTTTTCATCTTTTTTAGATTCACTCATATTAAGTGAGGGTTGAAATGTAAATTTTATTTTTTTTATATTTCATACAAAACCATTACGATGTATTTAAATTTATGACAAAAGTAATAACATATATCATTAGCCATTAGCTTGTAAATTTGTAGATTAAGGTTGTCAATTGTAGCATACAAATTGCATATCATGTCTCAAGAAAATTTCAATAGCGTATACATGGTCATCATTAGTGAAGTGAATGGCTAAAGTGTTATTGGACGATCATAGACAGTGAAATCTACCATTTTGCACGGGTGATTATAAAATTGTTATATGTCCTCTTGTACAAAATGGTTGACAAATAGATAGTCAACAATTTATGTATGTGTTGAAAGAATTATTTAATAATAAAGAAAATCATTGTGGTACTCATTTGCTCTCTCTTTATATCTCTTTGTGGTCAAACCTATGTATTTACAAAAGTTGAAGCCTTTGTTTATCAACTATGTTGTGATCTTCGATTTCAGCAAACTTGTTGAAGTCACTTCAACCCATTTTTATTAAAAACCAATCTCATCAACGGAATCAGCAAAAAAATAATAATAATTTACAGTTAAAAATAACCTTATTGAATTCATTAATGATAGCAATTGGGTTATGAATAAATTAAAAAAAATCATCAATATTAGACACAAAGCTAGCTAACACGGCATTATAAATCAAAAGAGGTTTTATAATCCATGAAAAAATTGTAAAAAAATTACTTATGAAGATACTTCAAGAATGACAAGAGAAGCAGAGTTAATGCAGTTGTGGGGTTGACCAAAGACAACAAATGTAGGCAATGTTACGGCTACATCAGGTTGGGTAGGTTGTTCAGAAGACATGCTTTATATGAATTTTCATAATTTTTGGTAAGTTTCTGATTATGATGTGATATATGATTTGGACATAATAAGAAAAGGTTAGTCAATAATGTGTCTATAAATTAAAAATCAGTTACCACTACAATGTATTATTTTATATTAACTGAATTTCCCTAAAAGTTAAACATGTTCCTGTAAGGTCATCTCCAATATTTTTTCCTCAATGTGGCAACATGCGCTTCCTTATTAATATTAATTTTGTAGTTCCGATTTATTATGAAATTATGTTATAGTAGTTGAAAGTACTGTAAGATTATAAAACCTACAAACATAATAGATACCGAATAAAATCTAAACACGTCGTCTGGCAGTAACTATCAATTAGAAACAATTAAGCAATACAACAGAGCAATTTTGGTTAGTTGCCTAATTTGAAGAAACTAAACAAATAACTGCAATTGGTGAGCATATGAACAGTGTCAAAATATATTCTAAAAAAAATGACTATATCAATGTCACTAAACTAAAAACCAAAATACAGATTTCAATTACCAAACAGACCATTGACATTGTTTGATCTATGTTGTTAAACACAAAATCTCCAAAAATGTTCTCCAGAATCTCTACATTCTCAAAGGGATAATGTTAATAAGAATAATCCATTGTTTCACTATCAAACCAACAATCAAATACCTGCGATAAGAACACATACATTATTAAACTCCATTTATATGTAATACACAATTGGAAAGGAAATGATAAGTGCAAACAGAAGGAAATTGAAGCCTCATCATAAGGGCAGCTTGCACACAAAACATCCACAAATACAATCAACTTGGTACTTTAGCAAGAAAATAACCATGCATGTTCGCTGAACGTTTAAAAAAATAAATATACATTTTGTAAATGCCTTCACAAGGAATTTACAATGCTCCACAAGCAAACCCACAAAAGATGAGTCAGTAGAACAGCTGTTAAGGGCATTGCTAATCAACAGAGAATCTGACTCAACAACTACATTTGCATAGCTTTTATCTTTTAGCAAGGAAAAAGCTTGTCTGTAATACAATACTTATGCCACCAAAGGATCATGCAAACCAGCATATTGAGCATTATTAGCACCTATTAAATTCCCTTATGCATCACGGAGAATAAAGCCAAACCCCAAACAATTACACTGAGGGAAGAGGGCATCATAAAAGTTGCACTTGAGGAAGCTAGCATTTGGGGCGGACCTTCGAAGACAGTGAATAGAAAAAGAAGGAGCAGCTGATGAGTCGTTAACATTTTGGGCATGCAACCATTGGTATAAATACTGAAGAGCAAAGGAGTATCTATGTTGATCTAGTTAGCGAGTCTTTTTCCAAGCCAAACTATTAAGGTTGGTCCAAATGCTCCATAAAATTAGTGCTGCAGAACATAACTATTCCTTCGAACAGCAGTGCACTAGCAGATTCCACCTAAACACATAAGTTACCTGCACTAGCACTGATATCCGCAACAATAAACATTATACAAATAGGTATAATGAAAGCGCATGACACTAAAGCATGCTAATCAGATTGAGGGTGTCATTTACAGATTGGACAGATGACAGCAACATCCACTCTTTTGGATTAAAGAGCAATCAATATTGGAAGGCAAGAGGAACACGCACGCCATATAGGTTATTCTTCACTTTAGCTGGTTTATTCAAATTCCAGATCTTATACCACTCCACAACAGCTATATTACAGAATCTGAAGAGGCATTAATTTTCTAAACAATTAAGTAATTGGATAATTGATCCAACTACACAGTAAATCTGGACAGGCATCAATTATCCAAGTTCCAAAACAAACACTACTGTGGCCTTTTGGGTGCTAAACAATCTTTCCCAGTTTGATGACATTCTGTACCAAATAACCTGTCGCTCCTAAAATCCTAAATTTCATTCCACTAAACTCTGCATTTCTAATTAATGGACAGGAAATCAAAGGTCACAACATGGATTCAAACTATTTTGTGTAACTCTGCCATCATGGTTCATTTTATCACTATGCGTCTTGTTGCTTCTGAGATGCATTCGATGCAATTCCTTAATATGTGTTCTCCTTCATACACTATGTTCCCCTCAGTTCATATACAGTTTCAAGTACCAGCAATATTGGCATACCTACATGCCATTTGCTCTGTCGTCGATTTGAAATGCATAAATTTTCTCATCACATCACACACCCTTGCACTCAAAATCAACCATTAAATTAAAGTTAAAATGAACACTTTTCATACTTTCATGTTCATACTATTTTTATCTAACTTTTTTGTCACAAACAGGGACAAAACTCTATTGTCGCTCAAACTTCTCTATGAACAACAGAGAGAACACAAATCATACAAAATACCATTAAAACAAACC
Organism: Mallotus japonicus; assembly: GCA_949634005.1. NCBI lineage: Eukaryota > Viridiplantae > Streptophyta > Magnoliopsida > Malpighiales > Euphorbiaceae > Mallotus > Mallotus japonicus. Next base: position 4,518 of record CATIWK010359872.1, read on the forward strand.
TTCAACCTTCGATTCCAAATGCGATAGAAGAAGAAACAATTACTGTATCAAATGATTACCAAAACAAAAATTGAACGAAAAATTCATCATTTTTTATGCAATATTATTAATTTATGAAAAAAATACCAATATTTACCTTCTTCATATGATACAAACGACACAAAATTTTTCAGTCTTAGGTCAAAATACTAAAAGAGAAGCAGCGGTTATTGGCTGGCGATTTTTGACAGTGGCATAGAAGGTGTTATAACCGTCGACGGTGGATCGAGAGGTCAAGATGCATTTGGTTGTGCTGTATAAAATAAAATACAATATGGAATAATAGAAAAAGAACAAGAGAAATTCCATATTTTAAATGCCTCTTCTTTCTTCCTCTCTACGAGTGCCTGATTTTCCTTCCTTGCCCTCCTTCTGCTCAAGTATTTTTGTCTTCTATACGGTGTCTTCTTTTTTTGAACTAACATACCGCTTTACCTAGGGCTGTGCAAAACCGACCCAGCCCGACTAACCGACCCATAACCTAACCGATTCCCGTCGGTTAGGTTTTGAATTTAGAATTTTTGTAAATTTCGGTCAGATACCTAACCCGACCGAAGAACCGAAGTTTATCATATTATATATTTTTTTTACCCCAAAATATAGTAAAGTAATTGGTTTAGCAAAGCGGTAAAGGTGATAAATATATATCTACAGGTCAGCGGTTCGATTCCCAACAATGTAACTTTGATTTTTTTGCTTTTCTTTTGACAAAAAGTGATAAAACCTCATAAAAATATATTGCTGTTGGTCGAACTGGGGTCTGTAAGAGGAAGGGGAGCACGCTTTAGCCATTTGGCCACTGCAAGTTTTTTGGTTTTCTTGTTTCCTTTATTATATTTAGTATTTATTTGGTTACCCGAAAACCGACGGGTATTCGACCAAAAAGCTTCTTTTTGGTTCGGTTTCAACTTTTGAAAAAAACTCAAACCCGAACCCTGCTCAACCCACCCCGATGCATAGCCCTAGCTTTACCTCTATATTTTGTACAGGATTGTGATTCAATTTTTTATTCCCCTGCGACGGGCTGTATATGTCGCGAGTAGCAACATATATCATCGTCATTTTGAAAATGTTTTTCTACGTATTTTTTTTTAAAGAAAGTTGACTAAAAATTTTTAGTCAACTGTATACCTGAAAATATTTTTCTTTTTCTATATATTTTTGAAAAAAAATCCCCATAATTTTCCCATTAGTGGAGGCTCGCCCATTATGTGTGCCCGGAAGAAGAAGCCGAAGCCATAAGGGTGCGAGAGGCTTTTGAGTTGGATCAAGCAACTGCAAGCCTAACGAGGAATTAATGATCTGACAAAGCCCAAATACATATAAAAAAATATGTATATATATCCTCAAAGTCAAATCTGGAACAACTAAAAACTGTATGGTTGGAAAGATCTCTTATATTTAGATAAAGAATTTAATTAGTTTACGCATTATTACTATTCATTCATGTTTTCTTGAATTTCAATTATTATATAAATAATTTATTGTTCGCTAAATTGATATTGATATAATTTATTATTTTTATAATGAACAATTTATAAAAAAATATATTTTTTATTATATTAGTAAAATTCTCCAATTAATTAAAAAATTAATATCTAACCCAAATAAAAAAATTGTGATTTTTATTTCATATATATCAAATTTTCTAAATAAGTCCAAGGACACATTTTTATTTTCAACTTCTATAATTAGAATCTATTTCTTAAGTGCTGATCTGTAACCAAATTCACCTATGCTTCAGTCCAAGTGATTGTTGATTTTTTTTATAAGGTTTTCAATCAAAAAATTTTATACAATCCATTTCTATTTCTATTTCTATTTGTAGTTTCTTAATTTTATATTTTTCGGACTATTTTATCATTTAGATATATTTTTGCTATACATGAGTAATTTTATTATCACAATTCGAATGCTAAATCTCATATATATAAATGATGACTATAATAAAAATTATAAAAAAATTGCCAAAATAACAATATATTTTTATTATTCTAATTAGCATGATGGATTCAACAAAATTTTTTTTTATAAAAAGTAATATGTAATTATCAACAATTATTGGAATCAGTTAGTGTGAATCTATTATGGTTTTAGTCATATTTTGAGTTCGAATCCTTAAGTATATAGTAGCGTTAAATTAATTGTTGAAACTTTTGTTATTTTTATGATTTTATTTAGGTCAAACTGAAATAATCACAAAATTTAATGGCTCTGGGTATTGGTGGTTTAGATGGTTTATTAGAGAAAAGAAAATAATATACATACATATAATGTGTGAATATTATTGCATTGTAATATAATTTGAAGGCCATAAATATTACTTTCTACTATTTTCTTTATTCTTTATTTTTTGTTTTTTTAAGAAGTCTTCTACTATTTTCTTGAGAGTATAAAGAACATCAAATTGAGAATGTATCCAATAATAACGTGTAGTATATATACTCCTAAAAAAGATGAGACATATCATCAATTAATATGACATTTTAAGACATTTGAGGTTTATATATTGAATCATAAATGTTTTCTAGACCCACTACTAAATGGGTCCCAAATTCATGTTTTGTTGCAAAATTTGGGACAGCAAAATCAAGAATCTGGCACTGAAAATTCTATTGTTTGCTGAATAAAGTGCATGTATAAATTAAAAAAAATAATATATATTAATAAAAACATAATATATATTAATAAAAATTCTACTACTTGATTTTCCAATGAAAATGGTAAAATGGATCCAATGTATGTAATATATATATATTTTTTTTGGGTGAGAAATGTATGTAATATTTTTAAGTAAATAAGCTCATCTAAATTTGAATTTCTTTGTTTTTTAACCGATTTTTATGTAATTTAGAATGTGTTTGATAGATATTAATTTCATAAAATTTATTTACAAGTTTAATGTATTTTATTTAAATAAAAATTTTATAAAATTATATAAAAATTGAAAAAATTCAAGTAAAATGATTATAATTTTTAATAAGTTTCATATATTAAGCCTGTATTTTTACAAGATTAAAAATATCCATTTTTTATTTATTATTTCTTATTTTTATAATAAGTAAGATAAATATTTTAAAAACTGATACCAACAAAATAAAAATACAGAATATCCTGAACATTATAAAATAATAAAATAAAATATAAAATATTAGTTTATATAATTTATTTTATTGCTATTTTATCATGTAAGTTTTAATTTTGATATACTGAGTTCGTATTACAAAATTATCTATTGCGTCTACAAGCTCATTTATGATACTTACCTTCGATTTTTTTAAAAGTAAGCATGGGCAGATTGCTTTTGTTTGAGGATACTTTCCAAAGGGAGTGCGTTTCAAGCTTCAGGATAAAAATAGTTCGCTTATTAGCACAAAAATCAACTGATTTTCCCAGAATCACTCTTTATTCCCATGTTGCTGAAATCTCTTATTAAAAGTGGTAAGAAATTTGAATTTTTTTAGATAAAATTTTGAACTCAAATTTTATATAGTAAAAATAAATACTGTAAAAGTTTTACTCTTCTTGCTAATTACGTAATAGATAGAATCCTTATAAATATCAAAAATTTAAAACATCAGATAAAAAAAATGATCTATTTGAAGCAATTAATTATATAAAATTTAATTTTATAAATTAATATGATATATTTTGTAATGTTTTTTAAAAGATATCATTAAATTAATCGCAGGCTGACATTTGAGAGGTTTTTGCAATTTAATATAAAAGGCTAATGTGAATAGGAGGAACGTGAAGGTTGGCCTGAAATACAATACAATGATGACAAGTGAAGAAAAGGGTCCATCCCAATTCCTTTTTTCTCTTCATTTATTCATCATTGGACCCTTAACCTCTCTCCTCTCAAGTCTCACCGACCTATATCCACCATTTTCGATCTCTATTTCATTTTCTACTTCAAAAACAAAACCTAGAAAAATATACATTTTTTTTAATTTACCTTTTATTTTCTCAGTTTAATCATACATTTATGATGCAAGTATGAGATCATGATGCTCTACACTTGTTGCACATCACCTGGTTATACTTGTGTCTATAGCTCCTAAACATTAATGTGCATATATAATTAAAGCAGATTTTATTATTGTGCATAAGTAATTATTGAATAATAAAGTCTTATTATCTATTGCAATTATTAAAAAAAAATTATAATTATGTTATTATATAGACCATATTCATAATTAACCTTAATTTATACATAAACAAATAGACCCAATTGAAGCATATGCAAGTCAGATTAGTTAAATGTAGCATTAATTGAAGCAAAATCAATGTTTCGGGACCCTATTAATAGAATCTAATCACTTTTACCAATACACTTTTGTTTCGAATTTTAATTTTTAAGTTATATAGCATTTGCACTTATCTTATAAAAACACATATATAATGCTGCACAATATGTGATAAAGAAATAAATATAAGATTAACACAAAATCATCAGAATTATATGTTTTAAGGATGTTTAGAAATACTACTTGTCATTTCACTTATTTTATATGATTTTATTATATTTTTTATGAATATGCATAATTTAATGCTCTTATGTGCCTTTTTTGCTATGTCAATGCGTTAGCATTTTCTGCTTATCTCTTGTTTATGTGAATGAATAGGTACGTTGCATATATCTGCACTAACCTCTGTTTTGCAGTTGTTTGTTAGGTTTGTGTTAGATAATTTTTAGATATATAAACTAATTCAGTATTTATTCGATATGTGTTAAATATATAAAGATAATCCATAAAAAAAAACTTAAAAAAAAGTTTGATAGATTTTTTTAGAAAACTAATTCATTATTAATATATATTATAAAATAAAAGTACATTAAATATGAAAAATTAAATACTAATTATTAGTTATTTTAAGTTTAAAAACAAAATATTAGTTATTTTAAAAGAATTACAAATGAAATTCTAAAATATTAGAAGTAAATATTATTTTAAATTAAAGATTTGAATTTTTTTAAACAATTCTTAAAAATGTTTTATAAAAAAAAATTCTTGAAAATGTTTTATCTTCGACCAATAAACTTATATACTTGTAAAAATAAACTTACACTTATACAAAAATGTTTAAGTTGTATTTTTTGTAAAAAAAAAAAAATTATCATGTTACATGTTTATACAATGTGTATATATTTTCATATATGTGTCTATACATCATAATTTTTACATTTCCTAGTGGTTGTTAATAAAGATTTTATTTATAACAATATATCAAACTCAGAAGATATACTTTTGTAACCAAAATAACAAAAAATCTTTTATTTTCTAAATATAATAAAAATTATGGATCAACTAAAATTTTTAAAAATAGAGAATAAAAAAATAGAAAATCCAAAAAAAAAAATAGTATGGAAGTAAAGTTGAAAGAAACTAGCAGTTTTTTTTTTTCTTTTTTTACTTCTTACAAAATTTTCAAATTTGGCCACAGTAATGGTTCATATTTTATTTTTTTCAATAACCTATTTTCTACTTTATAAATATATATTTTTTTTATATTTGTTGATTTTTTATATAAATTTTAGTTGTTTTCTCTTTTTTTTGGGCATTTTACAGAATTTCTAAATTTGGCGCCTATTGAGATGATCTACAGTATTTTCTTTGTAACATGTTTTCTATTTCTATAAATATAATTTTTTTTTTATATTTGTTGGTTTTCCTATATATAAATTTTGTATATTTTTTATGCATGTCTTATAAAAATTTTAAATTTGGCAATTGAAATGGTCCATACTATTTCTTTTATAACCTAGTATTTATTTTATAAACGTAATGTTTTACATCTTTTGGTTTTTATATAAATTTTATTTTTTGAGAGTCGTGTTAATTCAATTTATAAAGATTTGTAGTTCTTCATAGTTAGAAGTATATATGATTGTGATGACATTGGTAATAATGTTTTTTTAATAATTCTTTGTTTCCATTAGATTTATTTAAAGATCAAATTAGAGTCAACTTGCAATAGATATTGAGTATAATATAATGCTATTCCGTCAACACGCTTGGAAAAAATAAGAATAAATTATCATCTGATTAAAGAAAAAAATAGATTTTTATATTTTTTACTTTTATAATTATATTTATTTTTAAGATGTATTTAGTAATTTAAATAAATGAAAAATTATAATATCCGTAATTAAAAATAACATATTATTTTGAAATTGCTGTTTCTATTGCAATTCAAAATGAAGTTCAAGGCAGAGTTACAATTGCTATCTTCCATACAATGAATATAAAACACAAGCAAAAGACAAAAGAATAGTATAACCTTTTTTTTTTTTTTTTTTTTTTGAAGAAAATTAGAAAGCACAAAGAGGACAAATAAAGACAATGAATTCAAGATCAACCATATCATTAAAAATAAAATTACATGATTAATTCTACTTTTTATTTTTATTTTTTAAATAAAATAAAAGTGGGGGCCAAAAAATAATGACCAAAAGAATGTTTGATGAAAGAGGGTCAAGATCCGTGTCAACCCCACCACACAAACATACACGCACAGAGGATGAAAGGAGTTGTTATATGACCATTTTGGTGGACAGGACATAAGCCCACTACTCAATTTTTTTTTTCTTTTAATATTATTTTTTACTTATTATTATCATCATCATCTTGTTGAAACACTACAAAAGTCTTTCTTTTGTTTATGGTGGAAAATTTTATGTTTTTTAAACTTAAAAATTCATACAGGTCAATGATAAAGAGAAGTTGTAATGTAACAATTTTTTTTACAATTTAGTATTTTATTGGTAGCTGTGGATGCATGTTACATAACTTTATAATAATTTAAAATTTAAAAATCAAATATTTGTAAACCACTTTAATTATTATTATTATTATTATTATATCAAAGCATTTATAACGAGTAAAACTACACAATAAATATTATCTGTTTATATAATATAAGTAACAGATCTTTGCCAAAAAAAAAAAAAAAAGGAACAGATGAATTAATTAACATGAATTCAACAACGAAAGGATATTAATTTACCGTTCAATGTAACAGTTGTAATTTAATTATGTATTTTCATATGTTTTCATTATAAAAATAACATACAAAAATTAACAAATGATTATGTCTAGAAAAGAAAAATAAAATGATAATTAAAAATTTCAATTTTTTTTTACATTAATTCATTGTGCTCTTAGATACTTGCATTTTATTATTATTAAAGTTAAAATTGAGTGTGTGATGTCTCTAACCAAATATTTGTGCTTTAAAATGATTTTTTTTATGTATATTTTTAATGTATTATTATTGTTGAATGAATATTTTTTATTTAATAAAAATACTTTTTTTTTTTAAAAAAAAGGAAGGATTGGAGCGGCTAACAAAAATTTAGGCAAGTTAACAAAATTAGAATTCTGAATATGCTGTTGTTTGTACTTAAAAGTATGGTTAGACTTTGTATATTTAATAAATAATTAAATTTCTTTCGTTAAAAAAAATAATTAATTAAATTTCTAATTAATGAAAGTGTCAAATTCAGACAACAAATTAAAATATTAAATAATGTATTGAACCACTTTCTCGGCCACTATAAGATCTTACTAGAACAAGAAACAATGGATCAAAATCTGCAATTTTCTTTCTTTTGTTAATTATTTAAAAAAAATTAAAATTGGGTATTTTATTGAATTATTGTTAGTTGTTGAATAAAAATTTATATCCATCTGATCTCCATTTGTGTCTTTGGGTAGCTTACTTTTAAAAGGTTTGCAAGTGGTCTTTTGGCTATTTAACAGAAGATAGCCCTATCATCACAAAGTGGAATTCCTAGTTGGTTTTGTAGGATTAGGAATTGCCTATTATTATTATTATCATTATCACCTTTGTTACTAAATAAAAATTAGATTTCAAATTCTTTAAAAGAAAGAGACAATAATATAATTAATTTATGAAAAGAATGATAATTATAAAAGTTCACAAAAGAATAACTTTAATAAAAAAAATATTAATTAGCTATTTGATTAGCTCTTTATATATATATATACACACACTTGTTCAATGTGCAGCTGTTTTCTTCTTTATTTATGAAATTTTCTTCATATTTAGTGTATATTATTTTTATTATTATAATCTTTAAGTAAAATTTATTGTATAGCTTTCCCTTAATCCAACTCAATCATTTGAATGCACATTGATATATGGGATTTGCTCATTCTAAATTAATTTTTATTTTAAATTTAGGTTATAATAATTTTTTTTGGTTAATAAGAGGTTATATGAATTAAGTTTTGATAGACTGTACAATAGGGGACAATCCTTTCCTTTTGTATTGATGATGATAGAAATTGAATCCTACATCTAAGAATGTCATTGGAGAGGAGTAACCACTTAACTATTCCCTCATGATAATTTTTTTTTCTAATAAAGTGTTTAAGCATGGAATAATATATACCATATCATGTCACTAAAAACAATATTGGGTGATAAAATAAATGAATAAGCAAAGTAATCAATTAAACAAATCTAAAATTTAAATGAGAGAGACACTTAAGCTATAATCAATGATGAAATATTAATAACATTATTTACATTCTTTATTTATTATTCCATTCATTTACTCAAAAAATTGATTTGATATAATGACACATAATTAAATATAATTAATGTAATCAATTACATTTCAATAATTAGGTGATATATACTTTTTCTAAAAATTATCAGTTTATTTATCGGTCTAAATATTTTTTTCTTAATTAACTATTAAAATTAAAATTTTATTTAATTTATAGAACTTAATTATAAAAATATTTTAAGATAAATTTTAATTTAATCTAATTTTAAAAGAAAATTTTCTTATTATAAATAAAATTTTAATAACTTTTATAATTAAATATAAAATTTAGTAACTATTTATAAAAATTATGTGAGTTTAAATTTCATAGTTGAGTAGTAGTTGGACATGAAAGCATTATTTAACATCCTCAATTAAAAGAGTCACATCATGTACTTAATTACATTCCAAGAAATAATATAGACCTCTTCACTCATGTGTGACATAAATATGTTTTTTTGTTTTCTTAGCAAAAAAGATGATGAATTGACAAAAATCTAAAAACCCAATTGGCTAAATTAATCCCCAAAAGTCAAAAAACTCTAAATATACACCATTGAATTTGCTCTCATAGGCTTTCACTCTTACCCTCCCTTAGTCAATCTCCAAAATCATATCAGTTGACTAACTATAGCTTAAATGGTTAGAATTCATTTGACTTGGCTACTAATATGGTCCATTGGATGGGATGATCTCCCAATCAATATCTATCACATGCTCAATTAGCTTAATTAGCTAAGTCAATCTATTTTAAACCTTTTGCATCCATCACGTTTAATTTAGTTTATGTTTTATATTTTTTTAATATATATTCAATGTATTTTTTTTTTAGTCAATTGCTTTACTTCTATGTTCATCTTGATTTAAACATCACATTCACAGTCTATTTATTGAAATTAGCTAGGTATCACATTAATTAAAAATGATTAATTAAAATTAATTATATTGAATTGGTTTTGGTTAGAATTGCAATTGAAAAGTAAAACTATATTAGAATTGCCAACATTAAAAAATTTTGAATAAAATTACAAATTTCACAAGAAAATTTGGAGTTTTTAAATTATTAAGCCACTATTGTTATTCAATACATGAATTTTTTGAAAACAATAAAATCATTTTTTAATTAACTTACACATCAAATTTAATTTAAATTTCTTTTGAATAATTTTAATAAGAAAATTTAATAATATTTGTTTTTTACATTAAAAATTAAGTTATAAAAACACTCTTTGATAATTAAGGCCACCCAAATTATTTGAAACCATACAAAATAATCTATTAGAAAGGGTTGAGAATTGCAAGAGAATTAGAGAGTAGAACTATATAATTGTATGGGTTAAAATTTTATGAACCTTCAAAATATTGGTTCACACATACATCTTATGTTATAGCATAATTAATAATTATATTATTTGTTTGCTACTTAATTTTTTTTATATTTATTTTGATATAAAATTTATACACATCTTCAACAGAATTATTACTGCACGCCTTAAAAAAAATTTCATATTCACACCTTTTGTGTATATTTATATATATAATAATGAACAAAATAGATGCATATAATCATTAATGTATATTAAAATACATAAATAATATAATAAATTATCATGGTAGATAAAAAGAACAAATTGATGAACAACAAGGAAGCAGACAAACATGCAAATGCAATGCAATGTTAAAAGTATTGTGGTTGACTTGTTGAGTTGAGAAAAATAATAATAATTCTTGGATTTGACATGAACACATGGACCTAAACTATATATGATGATGCTTAGAATATTATTATTTATCTTAGAATATTATTATTTATAAAATTAATGGTTTGTGTACATTCACTTTAAAATTGACTATGAAATTCATAAGACCCCACATGGTTTCCACATGGTCTCGTCTGCTTGTACTTCATGGTTACTATCAATTTTCCTTTTCTTTTTCCTCACTCGTGTGCCTCTCTCTTTACACACAGATAACACATGGAGGTCACCACTTAGTGTCCAAATCTCAGTAAGGTTGTCAAGTTTTTGTCTGCTTTCACACCTCAAGCTTAGAGCATTATGACATCAGTTTCACCCCTTTCATGATTGCAAAACCACATTTGCTCCACAATGCCATCCCCAATTGTGTTTGAGTCCCCTTTCTTGTTTTCACATTCAAAGTAATCTTACAATCATCAAATTTCTAATTCAATTCTACCTACAATCATTTCATCAGCTCATACGAGCAATTCTCTTACACATTGTTTGGTTCAATTCCACCAAGAAATTCATTTCATTTGCAAATGAATTCCAAGTAGAATTTATTTCCAAATGAAATAAAATGTGTTTGATTCAAATGAATAGTTTATGAAATTCATTTCAAATAAATTCCAAATTTTGCTATATTGTGTTTGATATGAATCTTAAATTCAAGTTTTTGTCAAAAAATACCCTTTTAAATATAAAAAATATGTTTGAAAACAAAAATAAAGATGGGTATTTTAGTCATTTAAAAGTATGAACTTAAAGTTTGTGGAATTCATTTGGAAATCCAACCATTTTGATAGAATTTGGTTTAGTCATAATCAATTCCACAAATTTAAAAATTTGGAATTACAAATGAATTTCACATAAATTTCATTTAAACCAAACATGCATCATTTGAATTTGCAAATGAATTCCATAAAATTTTAGGGAATTCATTTATACCAAACACACTCTTAGGAATAATTCCTATATAATTAGATGACATTTTAAATTTGAGTTATAATGTATGCAGTTATATTAAATTACTTTTTTAAAATTTTTTATCATCTTTACTATTATAATTAGATATCAAATCGAATTAGTGAGATTTCAATAAATTCTAAATAACTGATAGTTCATATTAAAAAAATTCCTAATTGAATTCTACCTTTCTAAAATAGCAACTAATAACTAATTAATGATATTAATATTTAAAGCCTATTAAAATTTAACGAATTTTTCATTTAAGTAATACTGTAATATGTCATGATTAAAACCATAAACCATTAGCAAAAAAAAAAAATGGTATCATTTATAAACGTTGACAAATGTTGCGTGAATTATCGTCTCAATAGTTGATAAAATAAATTTAAATTATTTTTTTAATTTAAACCACTCATATTTAAAGTTTATTAAATTTTAATTAATTCAATAAATATTTGTATCTCAGTTTTTTTAACAACTGGGAGGTCAATGGGGAAGAAAAAAATCGAACCCATGACCTCACCTTATAATATTCATCACTTGAGCCACTAGGCAATCTGATTTACAACTCTACAATTTATACGTTTCACTTAGTGGCTTTATTTAGCCGTAAATTAACTCTCTGGTCTTTGAATGAGTCTGATTACAGAAATACTAATAGAAAATTCAGATACCCAAATTCCATAAATTAAAAACTATAAAACTCTCACTAAGGGCAATAACTCCATGAAGAATGATTCAAAATTTCAATTAAAAGACAAACAAATAAAAAATCTGTATTTATTCTATGTAAAAAAACAAAATAAAACACATAAAAATAGAAACAGAAGGGACCACCACTAATCGAAAAGATGATCAGCGGTGGTCAAAATGAAAGTTATAATGAAAAACAAGAATTGAGAGGAAAGAGAAAAAAATAGGTGGCTATCATTTTTTTTTATTAATGACTAAGTGAAATGAGTTATAAAGAAAAAGGAAACATAATGGGACAAGAAGGAGAGGATTCAGCTGCAAAGATAATGTATCCCTGCAACACAGTCTGTCAAGTTGTTTGCAACATAGAAAATGGCGAACGCAGAACAAAACAAGCTAGGCGGGATCTGATCGTTATAGCAGGCCTATTGATAAAGGAAGGATTACTAGGGCCTAACCCAGGAAAAGGAGAGAAATCACAACAAAACACAGCAAGCAGTAACATAAAAAAGAAACAGACAAGGAGGTTCAAACTAAAGGAGATTGCCAGGGTAAGCCCAACAAGTGGTGGAGAGTGCAAAGTTGGCGATACGACAGCAATAGAAGAAGCTTAAGGTGAAGATTTAACGCTGGAGGAAGATAAGACAACCCAAGGAGGCTTAGTGGGAGTTAACCTCCCATTAGACTAAAGCCTAGGTTGGTTTCGTGGATGTGGACAGACTAGCATTTTTGTTGGAGCTTAAACGCAGGTGTAATAAGTCTGTATAGTTGTTTAGGATTATTTTAGCTTTTGTGTTAGGAGTCAGTAGAGTTAGTTTCGTTTGTCTGGCTGCAGTAGAGTCACTAACAGCTCCTGTAGTTCAGTTTCAGTCAGTAACATTAGGTTCCCTCCTTATTTCACCCGTAATCATCTATGAACTCTAACTAGTGTTAAGAGTTCATATAATGACTTGAAAGTAGTTGCCTTCATAGCAACTTCAAAGGCTAGGGGCCACTTAGCAGCAGTAGTGTTTTGTCCTCATGATTTTCAGCCAATTCTGGTTGTATAGTGTATGGCTTCCTTCTTCAGCTTTGAATTGGATTTGATGAAAAAAAAAAAAAGAGTTATAATGTAACTCTATCAAGATTGAAAAATTAGATTATCATATAAATAAAATAATACTCTTATTATTTTAAAAACTTATTAAATTAGAGTTTATTAAGTAATAAATTAAAATTCAATTAATTAAAAATTTTATATTTGTCTTGTATCTATAATTATATTTAATATATATATATATATATATATATATAATTTTTTTGAGAGTAGTATATCTATTTTATAAGAAAAATAGTTTAATTATCATTGTTGTGTATTTTTATTAGAATTTAATATAAAAGAGTTAAATTAAATTAATTAATTTTTATCATTTTAGTTATTAGGTGAGATTCAAAAAAATACATTAAATTTCTTTTAAATAAATAAAAACATTAATATAAAAATACTGAAAAAATAATATGTCATTAATCAAATAGAAGATTTACTAAAATTGTAATAATTTATAAGTCAATGATGTTGTAATATTATATTGTTATGTAAAGAAAATATAATTTTTATTAAAAAATAACTAATAATTTAGTCACAATATTTTTATATAAACTTAGTTTTAGAATTAAGAAAAATATTAATTATAAATGATACCCCATAATCAGTATCCTATTCTAATAAGGATTACTTATTAGGAAGAAAGCTCAATTAGGAATATTACTCTACAAAGGAAGTCTCTTCTCTCCTAAACAAGGCAATCCCTACTCAACAAGGAATCCTATTCCTAAAAGGGTTGAGTCAATCTTTCTCTATATATACATCTCATCATATGGGGGAAAGATCATAAAACATTCACATATATTCTCATATCAAACATCATCCCATCATTCCATCATATACTCATTCTACATCCTTACTCTACTTTCCTTGCTTTATTATATTTTTCTCTATACGATACTGACTTAATTTTCGGAGTGTCTATGGGGGAAACCCCGTCCTTTCACCTAGCTTCCTCGTCGATGCAGGTTCTACAAGGTAAGAACACGATTCGGAGTTATCAAGTGGCGCCGTCTGTGGGAAAACCTAGCTCATTTTATTTTGTTTCAAAATAAAATAATCAAAAGCTAGGCACAACCGAATTGAATTCCGAATTATCATTGCTTGTTGAGAACCTCACTCTCGCCAACTCCAACATGCAAGAAAGACAACTCTGTCATGAAAAATAAGTTCGGAGATTATCTACTCGCCATATTTACTGCCCTCTCAAACAAAGATAGCAAGGCTCTGTGCTACTAGATGAGAATCAAAAGAGAATCCACATTCTTCTGTGGTGCTCGGGTTGATTTATGGGGAAGGCTTGCCTATTCTTCGTTATATACCTTGCTCGAAATCTTTCTCCTTTGAAATTTATGCTCTCTGTATTAAGGCATAGCTTTCAAAATTTGTCTATCTACTCCCTATGGTATGGATAAACTTGAAGATCCATTTACATTGTCATAACTCCTGCTATATAGATTACTATGAGTCTGAGTCAACAAGGATCACACAGCAAGAAGGGTTTCAAAACAAAATATTATGTTAAAGTGTCAAGAAGGCCAATGTCAAACAGCAAGTGGTAGAATAGTATTTACTCGCAATGTTTAATCATCATGGTACTTTCAGGAAAAAAAAAGAGAGGATGAAAGTTGATGAAGATAGCGAAGCCTTCAATGAGAATGGGCTTCGAATTAAAAGTTAAAGCTCCAAGCATCGACAAATGCCTCCAAGATTGCAGCAGATAGAAATAAAATCAGTCGCTTAGTTTCTTGCAAAAGACTTGGTTCTTTGCATGATCATGACGTCCATCTGGAAACTCGGAGACAAAGATGTTTGACAAGCTTGGATTACAGTGTTAAAATATATATATATATATATGATAATATCAGGCGTAAGATATTAAGAAGCAACAGCAACCATAAGAGCTACTATACAAAAAAAAGAAAAGAAGGGGCATCAATCTGGGGACTAGAGCTTTCAGTAAAGCTCGGACTGCTAGCCGAGCATCGAACACCGAATATCCAAGCATCCAAAACCTGAAGATAGTCAGACATCAGGATATGATTCTCCATTATCAAGTTCCAGACACCTGGGTCTGAGTTAAAGTTCCAATTTTATTTTAATAAAACAAGCACCAGACTCCGAGCAAAGAGCACTAGGATCGAGCATCCACCGAGCTTTCAAGCACTGAGATCATAAGCTAAGTTCTAAGCATCCATCAAAAGGTAATTACCGAGCACATTGATATATTGAGTCCCTACGAATTATGAATATAGTCCAAAAAGCAAGCACTGATCATCCACCATTCATATTCAAATCAAGAATCTTTTGTGCAAGAAGCTAGCTGTTTATGATGGATAGAAATTTAGCAAACTTTTTGAGCGTATAGCAAGCTATGACTATTTTCTTCAAAATTTGAGCAAAAGTTGAGCCAAATTCTGAAAAGTTTGTTCACTTTTCATAAAGCCACAAAGCTATATTTGTCAATCCCCTGTGATTCTTAATCTTCATCTGGAAGCATTAAATCGAAAATCAGCTGAAAGAAGATGGAACTGTGATGAACCATCATTAGAAATTCTTATTTTTGAGAACAACATTGAAGGTTCAGCTTCAAGTGAACTGGAAGTAAAAAAAAAAAAATAAAGAAGAAACTCGAAAATTGGTGAAGACAGCAGAGGTAGTCAATGAGTTTGGTATTCTTGGGTCAGAAACTAAGCTCTGGTTACAGGGTACTCGCCGAGCATCGAACTCCAGATACCAAAACCAAACATTCACCAAGCGCCCAAGCATCAAGCACCGAACACCAACTTTGTAAGCACTTAGGCTCCGAGCAATGATCAGCGAAGTCCTAAGGTAGCCAAGCACTGAAGCCTTGGATATCCAAGCAACCGCTGAGCATCAAATATCCATGAACATTCACCGAGCATCGAAGCAGAAGATGGTCAGATACTCGAGTTTGATTCTCAGTTAAAGTTATATTCTTTAATAAAAACAAGCATCGATCTTGACAGCCAAAGATCCAAATTATTCATTATCAAAACTCAGGCCATGTTGGTCAAGTCTGAATATCAGAAGACTCGGACCTGATCCATTCGTTATTTAAAGCAAGAGTCAAAAGTGGCGGAAACCTAAGCAATAAAATCTGAGA
>CATIWK010359898.1:0-11746 GCA_949634005.1 Mallotus japonicus
GTTGGAGATTAGTTCACATGATGGATTCTGTATTAATTGTTTCATTGTATGGGTTTGTAACAATCTTTGGCGGTTGGTATTACAAACTATTAAATTATTACACAAATTGTTAGTGATCTCTCGCAACGGGATGCTATTCAACAAAAACAAAAAACAAAAACTTTAGTTCTGAGTTTCTTTCTAGTAAATTTGGTATTACTCGTCTATTTAGTGGACATGGTCTTGGTAATTGTTATAGCGAACCACCTTAATGAACCTACAGTCCGTACGTTGTTGTTGTTGTAAATTACTAAAACCCTATGAGATTTACTCAGATAGATTAGTGCATCTCTCATTTTGTGGTAATATATTATTACATCCCTCAGTTATATGTCTCTTACATTAAAACATCATTCTGTTAAAAATCAGCACTTTCAGCTGTTAAAGTACTGTAAATGACAAACAAGGATTAGTAAGTGTCTTTTGACTATATCGTCTTTCTTTATTCAGAAAAAACGAATCATTTGCTTAAAGTATAACTTCACTTTCTTTTATGAACCCTAAATTAGCATCAAATTGAAAACTAAAGAATTTGTTGCAGTCCCTCATGCATAGGAATGTCTTTGTTTATGATTATTGTATTGTAGAAAATAGGGTTTTAGTGCTTTCTCTTATTTATTTTTTTTGGGTTTTGAATAATTATTAATTTAAAAATGTGGATTTTGTTGTTTTCTCTTGTTTAATTATGGAGAGCTTTATTTAATTAGGGATTATGAGTAACAGAGATTACGGTTTAATGTAGTTAGGGATTTGGGTAATTTAAAATAAAAAAGCATTCACTAAATATTGCTTTGTACTCTTCTTCTTTTTTCAGAAAATATACACGAACTCTTACACTTTGGAGGTGGATTTCAATGGACGAAAGAAAACAATTTGTGATGTTTTACATGACAGATATACATATTATACCTTAATATTTGATTGCCATAAGATGTTCTCAATCAAAGTTATTTCATAGACTTAATAGTTGATAATGGCATGGTGTTAATTTGTGATAAAGATATAGATATAATGTTTAAGATGTATTGCCAAAGACTTGTAATTCCTATAGCTTTATATAAAAGGAGCTATTCAGTTAATGTTGATGAAAATAGGAAAGAAAATGCTGAGGAAAATGTGGATGAATATAGATAAGAAAATGCTAAGAAAAATATAGATGAACATATGGATGCAAGTGTAAAAGAAAATATGGATGTCCTAAGGTTTACTGATACAAGTGCCATTTTCAATATAGATGGTGTTGACTTAGTGTTTGAGTTAAAATATAAGGATATGGGAACTGACCGAACTAAGGGTAATAGTGATGAAATTTATGGCAATGATATTTATGATGATACAAAATTATTTAAAGCTAAAAAGGCTAAAAAAGGCAACTATAGTAGGGTTAGAACAAGAGAAGGAAGAATGAAAATAAGAGGATGTGGGGTAATAACAAGAGGAGTATAGTGAGAACAAGAGGAGGTGGGGTAAGAACAAGAGGAGATAGAAAGCATACAAGAGTTAAAACTCAGATATTATCTCATGGGGAAGATCCAAAATTTAGTGATGATGAATTTGCACTGATTGATGAAAGTGAGGATAAAAATTGGGAGTATGAGTATATAGCAGCTGAGGATGATACTTAAGATAGTGACCCAGATAGTGGGGAGGTTGAAAATGAAGAACAAGTTGAATATGCTGACAAAAATGTTGGGCTAAATGATGTTGGTTTAGAAAAATCTAATGACAAAGATTTGAACAATAGTTCAAAAGAAGAATATATTATAGTTAAAGGGAGGAGAAGGAAAAAGAAAACAACAGTTGATCCATTCAAAAAAAAATGTTGTCTAAGAAATTTACAACAACTACAAATAGTGATATTGTATTTTTAGAAGGGCAAGTTTTTAATGATGTTGAAGCATTTAAAGAAATATTGAGAGATTATGCAGTTAAAGGAGGGTATGTACTAGATAAGATGAAGAATGATAGAGTAAGGGTTACTGTTGTTTAAAACTCTGAATGATAAGCACACATGTATTAGGCCAAAAGGGAATAAAAATCCTAATGCCACAAGTAAATGGGTAGAATCAAAACTAAAATAGGAGTGTGGACCCAATAATGAGTTATGAATTGATGCAGCAAGAAATGACAAAGAGTTGGGCTTAGATGTTGATATATGGAAATTATATAAAGCTAGAAAAATTGCTAGATAAGAGAATGAAGGCATACATTCAAATTCATACAAAAAGCTAAAGAAGTACATTGAGCAGTTAAATCAGTCAAGGATTTGATTTGCAACTAAATCTCAAGGTCAAGGTCAAGGATCAACATTTGCAATAATAAGTAGTATTGCATTACCAAAAGGAAGAGGTGGAGTGATTAGAAGAGGGGGAGTTGCAGTAGTTAAAAGTCGAATGCATTACTAAAGTGGTATAATTGGAAAAACGAATGTTCCTAATAGCCAATAAAGCACAAATGCAACTTTCTAAAGTTGTTATCCTTTAAGACTAATGTTTATTTTGTTTTGAGCAAATCAGACATGAGTATTACTTAGTGAACTTGTTTTTTGGCACTTATATTATTTTGGATCAATGGACTTTCTGTAACTCATGATCCATATATAGGTTGGTGGATGTGCAAAACAAATAGTGTTTTGTTGGTTGCTGTATGTTAGATTTGGTGGATTAAATGTTCATATATTTTTAGGATGTAGGCATTGTAAAATTTTATAATTGATTTGATTTAGTCAATAAATACAACTTTTATTCCAACTGTTATTTAAGGTTTCACTTATTACTTGTTATCTTTAATTTATTTTTTACATTCTTTTCATATCATAAATTGTTGTAATTTAATTCCTCCATGAAATATACAAGGACGTAAAAGAATACTCAATAACACTAATTAAAGCATAAAATTCCTTCATCAAACATAAAATTCATAGCTTGGAGCACCTGACTAATTAAATATGTATTCCTCCTAACTTAACACTACAGAAACACCTTCTCCAAAGTATTCACTACAATAACACTTCTAGCAACACATATGCTAACATCATGACTTTGACTAATTTTTGTTAACAGTAAGGAACATTACAACAAATAAATTCAGAATTACTAAAATGAAACAAAGCTCTAAAAATGTTTTTAAATAATGAACATCCATGTCAATTGACTGTTTCTTCACCTAAACTTGCCTATTTTCAACCTTTAAATTTGTTAACTCTTCAGGTAACTTTGTCATTAATCGTTGTCTTAGTTCATTTGCAAGGCTTTCAAAGCTTCTTTGTCTCATTTCATTTGAAGAGCTTTCAATGCTTTGGCTAGTAGCACCAATTAAGGATATGGGGATACATCAGCCAAGCCAACCACACTTTTGTTCTATACAGTAATAGTAAAGTCTGTTCATGTTTGTTGATGACTCTGAAATTTTGATTTCAGCCCTTTTTCCACACTTGCACTTAATGTTCTTATACCTTACTTCCCAACTATTATTCATTTTAGTTGATGAAGATATCTTGAATTTCAATCACTTTTTTATTATAAAATAAAGAGTAGAAAATTTGATAGAAAATAAAAGATAGATTGAGGAAGAAAATAGGATTGATTGAAGAAAATGCAGAGGTTACAATTTGAGTATCAAAAGAGTAGCCACCATTTTGGGAAAGGAAAAAACCCTAAAATTTGAGATCTAGAGAACATAATAAATAAATGGGATCTAAATTGGTTAATAAGGTATAAAGGTCACTTTAGGCATTTATAAAATATTGATCCTTTAACTTGTAAAAAGTAATGGCTAAAAAGGATTATTTCTAGCAAAAGGATGTTTTAATGTAACAGACATATAACTGAAGGATGTCATAATATATTATTTTAGGCACTAATCTATTTGAGTAAACCTCAAGAGGATTTTAGTAATTTACCCTTAACATTATTATTTTATTTTATTATTATTATTACTACTACCTAATTTTTGTATTTAGTTAGATTTTATTAGTAAAGAATTTTATATTTAATTAAAATTTTATTTTATTCCTATTTAAGTTGGAATTTAATTTTTCTATCTTAATTAGGATGGTATTCTATTTTATTTTCTAATTAGTTATGATCGGTAGGCTATATCTCTCAATAAATAGGTGGTTTGTTTTCTCATAATTCGCTCAAGAAATAATACAAATAAAATTTCTCTCAATTTTGCTTAAATTCTTGTGTTGAAACTTGTTTATCAATTTTTAAGGTTTAAGTGTATACTAGCCTTGTTGATTATCCTCCTCGTTGCGTGAAGGGGTAATATAGCAGACAGGTTGTCTACTTTTATTTCAGGTCACTATGGTAAGGCTTTGATTGCTTTGCTTTAGGCGGAGACACTTCAAGGCAGAGTTGGGCTTCGTCTTCATACTGGATCAAGGGCTCCTTTCTCTTTTAGTTCAACCCAACCAGACTTCCCAAAACAAATCTCGATGTTAAGTCCTCATTTCCTCCATCATTGCCTACTTGCAGCTGCCTATTGGCAGAGGCTTGTTGACTGGTATGAACTATCAAGGTAATCATGGGGCATTCAATCCTCTTTAAAAGTTAGAGTGTATTTAATAATGACTTTTATAAACTTAAAAAAAGTCTATAAAAGTTAAGAGGAATTGCTTAGGACTTTTAAATAGTTAATAAAAGCCCATATTCAAAAAGTCATGGATTTTTATAGACAATGGAATTTTGTGGACTTTGAATGATTTTTTGTAGGTTGATATAAATAGGAAATCTAAAAAATTCTTTCACATGCTTCAAGAATTGAACAGACTTTTTCCTAGCATAGAAGTCATTCCATACAGACTAAAATGAGAATAAAAAGAGAAAAGCGACAATCTAGTATTTGTTCTTTTTTATCTCATTATTGCACAATTCTATGGATTCTCTTGAACAATTATAAACAACTATGTTTTTCTTTTTCCTTTTATATGATATGACTTGATTATTTACTTTTATTAAATTTTTTTCAATTGTGATTTTCATAATAGAAATTTTTTCATTGTTGGATCACTATTTTCTATTGTTTAATTAGAAAAATTATAAACTCTGTAAAAGTCTTCCAAAATAAAGTCTATAAAAGTCATTAAAAGCCTATAAACTCTACAAAAGTCATTCAACTTAAAAAAGTCTATAAATGTCTTTAAAAGTCCTAATTGAATACACCTCCCTTAAAGCATATCCAATAGGCTCTTTATTTAAGTAAAATTCTTTATTTTAAAGAGTGAAATAAAAAAAAAGTCTCTAATACACTCTCTATATTTTTATTTTAGAGTAGAGAGTTGGTTTGACTCTCTACATGTAGAGAGTCAAACCTCACTCTCTACTCTAAAATATTTTAATTCCCTATGCAGAATATTAATTGATGTTTATCTATTTATTGAAAATAATTTTCTCTTTTATCAAATGGAATAAAAAAAAATTAAATAAATAAAGGGAAATCTTGTAAAAAATAAAGGAGAAAAAAATTAAGCATTAATGTTTATTGGATAAAGCAAAATGAAGATTAAAAATACATAGAGTCTATTGGAGTTGTACAAACTTTTTCACTCTTTATATTTAAAAATTCCTTGAGATGCTCTTTACTGAGCAAAAGATACTCTTTAAAATAAAGAGTACTATTAGAGATGCTCTTAGTTTTTCTATCTTAACAAGGATAATATTTTATTTTATTTCCTACTTAATTAGGATTGATGGATTTTGCATCCCTATAAATAGGTTGCTTGTTTTCTCATAATTCACTCAAGAAATAATACCAATAAAACTTCTCTCTATTTTTCTTAAATTTCTGTGTTGAAACTTGTTTATCTATTTCTAAGGTTTAAGGTTTAGTTGTGTACTATTCTTGTTGATTATGCTCGCTCGTTGTGTCAAAACCTACCTTTACAAACCCAGTGTCTTTTGGTTTAACTTTCTCTGAGTTTGATCATATAAATTTATATTTTTATTAATAGAAAGATCAAATAATCTAAATAGTGATGAATTATACAACAGTTAACAAACTTATTTTTTAAATAAAGCAAAAATAAGTCCGTATACTACCAAAATTTTAACCTATAGTGACAATTTAAAGTGATGATTTTATTTTATTGTCCATTTAATTTCTTAAATTTAAATCTATAGTAACAAAATTGATTATTATCTTTATAGATTATATTTTAAGTAACCAAATTTATTTCATGTCTACACAAATTAAATTAACAATTTCTTTTTTTCTAAAGAATAAATTTTAAAAAATAATTGACATATTATATTAAAATCCGACATTGTTAGTAAGTAAAAAGTTTACACTTTTCTTTATAAATTACTCCAACTAACAATTATCAAATTGTTGTCTTTTAAATTTGATAGTAGTTATGATAACTATAAAAAAAAAAAAAGCGAAAAATTTTTAAAACATTAAAATTTAAAATTTTAGATAAATACTATTCCATAAATTGATATATAAAGAAACAATAATATTATTTTATCTCTATATTTTATAGAGACAAAAGTTAAGGTGACATTTTATAGAGATGATATGAAGTCGTCTCTATAAATTATAGAGATGAATTTTAATATTTATAGAGAAATTTATTATAGTCTCTACTAATAAATATTTTTTGTAGTGGTAATCATACACCATTAAATATCCTTGAAAAAAAATTGTCATTGATCCACTCTTTCACCGATAAAAGAATCTTGATTTATTTTTCGATTTCAGTGAGTACATGTACATATATAACAATTGTAGCTAGAGCCCCTTCTTACTATAATATAGTTTCATTCAATGCATGAATTATTGGCTTTTAAACTGGTTTGGTCATTTTGAACGCTTCACTCGTTTGAATTTTGAATCATTTCACATTGATTGCTTAGCAAAAGATGTTGATGAGAGAGTAAATGCAATTGCCCCCCCCCCCCCCCCCACTAATATTTTTCTCCTTGTGCCTTTTTTTTTTTTAAAAAAAAAAAAAAAAAAAAAAAACTTGGTACTTAGACTATCAATTATCAAACATCAAAGAATCAACAATAAAATTCTGTGGGTACTACTCCAATTCAAACTGCTTTGAGAGTAAACAAGTTGCTCTTGCCAGCCTATGAGCAACCTTGTTTGCAGAGTGATTAATAAAAGGACAGGGATACATGTCGCTAACCGCGACATGCATCCCCTGTTGCGGGTGCGCTTTATGTCCATCTTGCCCTTGTATTTCTTTTTTCTTTGAATTTTTTTTTTGAAAGTTTAATTTTTTTTAAATCTAAAACCTAAGTTGTACATGGGTGAACCCGACGTGCAAATATTTAAACACCCATTTTCTGCAAATTTGATTTTTTGAAATCTAAAACTTAAATTGTACACGAGTGAATTTTTTTAAACACCCGTAGTCTGAATTTTTTTTTTTTTTTTAGAATCTAAAACCTAAGTTGCACACTGGTGAACCCGTCGTGTAAGAATTTAAATACCCGAAGCGTGTTTAAATTTTTTTTAATAATAAAATAAATAATAAATAATTTTTTTTTAATTTCAATTTTTTGGTGAAAATAATTTTTTTTTTTGAATCTAAAACCTAAGTTGCACACGGATTAATCTGTCGTGGAAAGATTTAAATACCCTTAGCTTGTAAAATTTTTTTTAATAATGAAATGAAAAAAAATAAAACAAATGGGGGCAGTTTGGTAAATGTGTAGCTAGTAGCGACGCACTGTAGCGTCGCTACTAGCGACACATATCTTTTCCCCTTAATAAAATGAATAACACAGTTTGGAATATCAGCAATCAATTGCTTACAATCTTCCATAATAGAACCTGTAAGAGTTCTCTATGATGTCAAACTTTGAAGGTCCTGAACCAGTAGCTGTGAATTCGACTCTATCACTACTTGATAAGCTGCACGAACCTTCAACCGAGAGCTTCTCTCATACCAATAGGTTCCGCTTCAAACGCATCATTTCTTCCATTGAAGATCCACACTTTTGTTGGCACAAATTGGCCCAGATGAACCTTTTATGTATATTTTATTTGAAGTAAAGTGTCTCTCTCACCTAATTTCTCCGATAAGGGTAGATAGTCACCTATACTAAAAAGTTTTATTTCTCAACTGAGTTCATCTTTTCTCTTCTTTTCCGGCTTAGCTTAACTTCTCTTGGCGTCTGTAGGAGTAAGAGTATAAGAGAGCTATGAGTATAGTAGTGTGGAAATGTCAAGGAGTGGGTAACAAGATGACCACAAGGGCACTTAGAGATCTAATCCGAATCCATCAACCTCGGATGGTTTTTTTTATGGAAACGAAACAGAATCAACAATACATTGAGGAACAGAGGGAAAGAAACAGATTTGAAAATGGGACGTATGTGGATCCAGAGGGGCTATCGGGAGGGCTAGTGTTATGGTGGAAAAGTGACTGGGAAATCCAGATCCGCAATAAACAAAAACATTTCATTGATGTTACTATGATAGCAGAAGATGTATGGCACTTCACCGGGTTCTACAGTGTACTAGATAAGCGAGATTGAGTAAAGGTGTTGGATGAAGTGAAAATTCTCAAATCCGGTTCAGACATCCCTTGGCTAATAGCTGGGGAATTCAATAGCTGCACTGACCCGAGAGATAAGATTGGCGGTGGCGGTTTCAATTGGGCTCAAACAGAAAAAATGGTAAACTTTGTTGATGACTGTGGTCTTGTGGAGGTGGAATTCAAGGGTCCTCACTTCACTTGGCATAATAGACAAAATAAAGCATATCGTATTATGATTCGCTTAGATAAGGCAATGGCTACAATGGAATGGCACCTATTATTTCCGGATGCAGCAACGGTTCATGAGAAGTTTTGTGCCTTTGACCACCGTCCTCTTGTTCTTCAGTTGATAAAATGTAAGAAAAAAAGAGGTAAATGATTCCGGTTTGAACAGAGCTGGCATAGGGATGAGGAATGTCGAGCGATAATAGAGCAGATTTGGAAACAAGATTCAAACTAGAGCATGCAAAATTCCTTCGCCAAAAAGATCAATGACAATGCAGGGCATCTCCTGAAATGGAGCAGGGATAAATTTTGAAACCCAAAACAGAGGATGGAGGGTATCAAAAGCAGGTTAAATGAAATCAATGAAGAGAAGTACTCTCCAAGTGAGAAAGAGGAAGAGATCCACCTAAAGAGAGAAATGCAAGAGCTCTGGCACAAAGAAGAGATGTATTGGCAACAGAGGTCACGAATAAACTGGTTAAAAGAGGGGGATCGAGATTCTAAGTTTTTTCACATATCCACCATCAAGAGAAGGCAACGTAATAAAATTATAAAACTAAAAGATGATCAAGGACTATGGTTGAACTCTGAAGCAGCTATTAAAAAGGAAATTCAATAATACTTCACCAACCTGTATGAGGAAGAAGCTATGAAAGCCAGTGAATAGGTTATCAATAGTATCCCAACTCTGGTCTCATACCAAATGAACTAAACTCTGCTAGTTGAAGTTATAGAGGCATAAGTAAAAAAGGTAGTATTTCAGTTAGGCAGGATAAAAGCCCCAGGACCTGACGGCTTCTCAGGAGTATTTTTTCAAGAATATTGGGAGGAAGTAAAATCTGCTATAGTCAGCTTAGTATTGGATTTTATGAGGGAAGGGAAGATGGAGCCTAGTATCAATAAAGCTCTTATTTCTTTTGTTCTTAAAGTCAAAAATTCGGAGAGAGTGTATGAGTTTAGACCTATAAGCTGCTGTAATTTCAGCTATAAGGTAATTTCCAAACTCATGGCCAATTGATTGAAAGTTTGGCTTGATAAATTGGTAACTCCTTACCAATCAGCCTTTGTTCCAAATCAGAGTATAACTGACAATATAGTGGTTGCTCATGAGGTGATGCATGCTTTAAAAGAAAAGGTGTAAACAACAACCATGGAATGGTAATTAAATTAGATATGGAGAAAGCCTATAATAGGGTAAATTGGGAGTTTGTGGAGCTCGTTTTGAGAAGTTGGGATTTCAAGAAGAATGGATTCAACGAGTTATAAAATGCCTTACTACAGTCTCCTTCTCTGTGGTGTTAAACGGTGAAGTGCAAAATAGTTTCTACCCCAAACGTGGATTAAGGCAGGGAGATCCTTTATCTCCTTATATATTCATACTTATGGCGGATGTTCTTTCAAGAATGTTTGTAAGAGAAGTGAAGATAGGGTAGATAGCGGGGTACCGAATTAAAAGAGGATGTTTAGCTCTCACTCATATCCAATTTGCGAATGATACTCTTCTCTTTGGTAAGGTAAATACTGATGAAGCTAGCAATATTAAAAGGATTCTGGAGGTTTATTCAAAAGCTTCTGGGCAAAGAATTAATCTGAATAAATTAGGACTGCTGTTTAGTGTTAGTACATCTTTCTCAAAGAGATCTCAAATTTCAGAATTACTGGGCATTAGAGAAGATAAAGCTTTATCCAATTACTTGGGTATCCATATAGAATGGGGAAAATCAAAATCCCATCTTTGCCAAAATATATCCATAAGAGTTCTTCACAAGGTGCAAGGATGGAAGGCTAACTGCTTATCACAAGCTGGGAAAGATATTATGCTGAAGGTAGTGCTACAGGTGGTACCTTCATATATAATGTCTATTTTTAAAATTCCTAGTAATGTGGTCAACAGATTGGAGGCAATGATAAAGAGATTCTGGTGGTCTCAGTCCGTGGATAGGAGAAAAATTCATTGGGTGGCATGGAGAAATTTAACTGAAAGCAAGGGAGAAGGGGGTCTGGGTTTCAGAGAGTTAGAGTTATTTAATGTTGCCTTACTTGTAAAACAGTGTTGGAGAATCATCAAGTTTCCGAATTCTCTTAGTGCAAAATTGTTAAAGACTCTATATTTTCAAAACTCTGATATTGGAAAGCTGATCTTGGCCACAAGCCGTCATGGATGTGGTCTGGGGAGTTGCTGGAAAAGGGCTGTCGTTGGAATGTTTCATTGGGGCAATTTGTTGGGATATGGGAAGGCAAATGGGTTCTAAACCTTCCAAGTTTCAAAATACAAACTGGTCAGCCGCAAGGTATGCCCATTATCTTAGTAAAAGATTTAATTGATCAACAGAGTCAGACTTGGAACTTACGAATTCTGCAGCAATATTTGCTCCTAATGAGATTCAAGCTATTCAAAGAATTCCAGTTATGGGAAGCAGAGGGAGAGACCAAATTGTTTGGCATCATACTAGGAAGGGCAACTACACGGTGAGATCTGGTTATTATACTCTCAAGGAAGAAATAAAGTTGGCTCAGACCTCTAATCACCAAACAGCTGCCACTAATCTCACAACGAATGATTGGAGTGCTATTTGGGACCTTAAAGTTCCCACAAAACTAAAATTCTTTATTTGGAGATGTTGTCGAGATGCCCTAGTAACAAGAGTAAATCTAGTGAAGAGAAACTGCTCACAAGATACAACCTACCAGATTTGCAAAATGCAATCGGAATCCATGGAGCATGCTTTGTTTCTCTGCCCCAAAGCTATGAGAGTTTGGTCTGGATCTTCTTTATGTTTCAGACCAGTAACGATTGTGAACTTTTCTTTCAAGTCATGGTGGAGAGAAGCCATTCAGTGTTTAAACAGAGAGAGAGATGGAAAAAGATTGGAATTGGCTATTGTCACTTGCTGGCAAATCTGGAAGCATAGGAATGAGGAGATATTCAAGGGTAACTCTTATGAACCCCGGAGAGTGATAACTAAAGCAGTGAGCAGTGGAATGAAT
>CATIWK010359923.1:0-13474 GCA_949634005.1 Mallotus japonicus
ACTCTTACAACCTTACAAACAAGAGTTTCAAGGCTCACTCTAAAACTAAATCCCAAGTGTTTTGATGGCTAAACACTTAAACCAATTCCTTTAGAATAGAATCTCACTTCCCTTTTTCTAAACCCAGAAAATAGAAGAACAAGAATGTCTATTCTAACACGCACCAAGTTCTCTCAAGAGTTTATAAAAATAAGAATGAAATAATGAGAATTTTGAGAGCTTAATTGAATGTTTAAGATGAAAGAATGAGTAATCAAGTTTCTTAAACCTTCAATACAGCTCTAAGCGGTGTTTATATTGATAAACACTCAAAAATATAGTTGTTGGATGTATCAAACACATCCCCAATGTCTATATATGATTTTTGAATAATCTTGGACTTTTTGCAGCTCAAAGGGTGCTCACGATCGTGAGGAAGCAGTCCTAGCTCATGAGGAAGCAGTCCTAGCTCATGAGGAAGCAATAACTAGCCGTTACCTTTGAAAATTAGTCAAAAATGACAGTTTTTGTGCTGTCAGGTGAGTGCTCATAAGCTGGTCATGATATGAATAGTGCTTATGAGCACTCCTGTCCAAAATAGCTGAAATGCCTTAAAATAGGCATCAACAGGAGATAGCTCGTGATTGGTTCGTGAGGCGCTCGTGAGGATGACTGTAGCCTTTCAAGATGATCGAATTAGCCTAACCTTTCTTCATCAAAGTTGTAGGTATTTGTGTTAGCTTTCCATATAATTTTTAATCACCTCAATTGAACATCTATAACTCAAGAAATTGTTGAAATACTAAGAGCTTCTCAACCTAAGATTAAGGCTGCATGTGCTGACTTCGACTAAGGATTTGAAGACCCAAATGAACTCGGATTTTGACAAGTAAGCTCAATTTAGAAAGCTTATGATATCTAATTCAAATGTTAAGAAAATAAATTTTTTATTATAGATCTCTAAGGATGTCAAAATTCTTCTTGAATCACAGAGGTCGAAGCAGCCCAAAAATCCCGGTTGTGATCATACTTGAGATCAATGTCCGGAAATGTTTTTCTTGATATTTATGCTTCATTTTGATTTCCAATGGAGTCCTAACTTATACACACTTAAATAAAATTATTAGCAACTTAAATTGATTGTCAAATACCAAAATTAGGAGTTTGATCATGCAAATGGTCAACAGGCTTATTAACCCAAGTCTGCTTTGGGCCTATTCTAAGTGTGCGACCCTGTAGGTTCACACAACGTTGGCAGTGGGCTTAAAATTTCATATTAGCCCATAAGTCATAATTGGTCTCTAGTAAGACATTATGACTACCCAAGTTGTGTGAAGGTTGATAATTCGACATAACCTAATACACATATTGTACTACAGTCCTTTTGTCACATGATATCCTGATTGAACATAAGGCATGGATTATGTCATCCTTATATCGTTCAATCAGATTGTTTCTCGATCCCAAGTAGACTGATACTGATAACTCTTAATCATTCTAGCATGGCCATGCATTTCTCTTCAGTCTAACTCATCGAAGGGCCCAACAAATATCTTCTCAAACTAACTGAGGGACAAATTCCATCTTAACCACTCACATCCCTCACATAACTCATTCTATATCCAATCACAACCTGTTTTACCATCCAGTTAAAGATGGCGTAGGGATGTGTTAAAATACAGAACTCATCATACGGGAAACCATGGTGATCTCATGTCAGAGGACTCAAATAATACTACTATGATGAGAATTACCTATGACAATAATCCATGTGGTATTCTTATAGTGGGTCAATCCAGTACATCATTTCTCTAAATATGTACCTATGAGTTTGACTTAATATCTCATATACATGATCAGTAAAACTTAATCATCAGTCAACCTCATACTAGTCTTTATTCATTGTTATTCCCACAACAATAATTGACTAGGGATATTTATATTAGAATTCAAGTATCATCTAAGAGTTTTACTATCAAGTCACGTACTTGATGATTTTAGTAGAACTAACTAATTAAGGATAATACTAGAATTAGACATTAATGATAAAAATGCCTCTTTATTATTAAAATAGAAATATGACAAAGTTAAAGTTTGGCCATTATCTAATTTGCCTAGGGCATAACACTAACAGAGACACACTATCATATGAGGCAAAAATACCCAAGGACAAGTTTTCTTTGCACATTTAACTCTTATTTTATAATATATGTTTCTAACAAACTTGATTGCTCGCCTTTCTTTAATAGAGTACCTTGTCATAACCTCTTTAAACTCCTTTGTTCCTCTAAATGTCATTCCTAATGACAAGGTAATTTTTCAGCATTTGGATTATAAGCAGGAAATATGCTTTCCTAACAGCATGGTCAGCATCATCTTCCCATCAGAGCTGAGACAACTCCAATCCCCATCTGAAGCAAACTCTTCTTCAGAATATAAACCACTATCTAGAGCTTTTGTGCCCCAGTTAACAAAATTTGTTCTCACTCTGTCAGCAGCTGTACTTATAGCTTCATCACTTTGTAGGTGCTCTTCTAAAACACTTCGAACTCTTGTTTGACTTTCACTTTCAGGTGCATCTACACCTTCTCTTCTCCCCTTTTTACTTGCTTTTCTTAGCTACTGTCTAGCATTTTGTAACTCATCATCATCTTCATCTGACAACAACTCACAGTCCACTAATAGATTTAGATCTTCATTAACATTATCTAGATCTGTCTAGCATTCTGTAACTCATCATCATCTTCATCTGACAACAACTCACAGTTCACTAATAGATCTATATCTTCATCAACATTATCTAGATCTTCAGCATCATCATTTGACACTTCAGTGTTATGCTCTTGTTCTGCTGTCTCTGCTTTACCCTCCTTACTTGTCATTTATGCCTGTAATGTCCTCCTCACCTCGCAGCACCCCATCTCTGATCTGACTTAGTACATCATCATGTAAAAACTCTTCAATATTCACACTTGGAATAGATCCAAGTATTGTATTAACCTCATCAGCGAATGATGGTTGTGTAACATTAGCTTTAACTTCACCCTCTGCATTAGTTTCACCTTCACCACCTTCCTTAGTAGGTTCTTGCTCATTCACTTCACCACCTACATTTTCTGCACCTTCTTGCTGCAGTCCATCTACATTAATTACAGTCACATCACCTAAATGCAAATTACCTTCAACATTTAATGCCTCATTAACCTTACCCCTTTTTTCTTGCTCAGGACAGCAAGTGCTGCTCTTTTCACCCTTACCTCCTACTGTTGAAGAATTACCACCAACCCTTCCTCCATCAGTTAAATCATATATTTCACCCTCTGCCCTTAAATTTTTTTCAACCCCAGATATGTTGTGTTCAACTTTCTTTCTCCGTTTTAGTACATCTAAAAAGCTAGATAAGGACCCCTCATACAGAAGCAGCAACCCATGTGCTAAGGATTAATTAGGTTGCCTAAAATGCACCTTAACAACCTCCCTATTGCCCATCTTGTCCTTTAACATGCTTTTTATACCTTCCAACACAGCATCAAAACTCTCTATTTTATCAATATTTACTTTCTAGTTCAACTTTTCACCTCCTACATATTCTCTCTCAACATTACTACAACCATCACTAACAAATACACCACCACAATAGATAACAATAAGATAAGCCTTATTGCTATTAAAAAAGAAAATATTATACGATGAGAATGATTTCTAAGTTCGACACTAACGTAAAAAAATAAAAAGATAATGAGTTCTCCACCATTAGCATGCAAAAATCCACAAATCATTAGCATGCAACACTCACAACTTAAATCAAGCAAAGTCGAAAAATAACTTCAAAATCAATAACAACATACCTCCTCATTTTCTCCAAATCCAATTTCTTCATTCTCTAAGTTGCATTTGTGAATGATTTCTTCAAATGTGAATCGTTGATTCTACTTGTACATTCACTGTTGTTAAACCTTCATTTAGAGCTATGAAACCTAATTTCACTTACAGCTGTGACTTAGTAAAATTTTCCTTGTGCAATTTTAGCTCCTCGTGCTTGTTTAATAAATGAGGTTGCTCTTGTCATTTGCCTTTGTTTTTTAAGGTTATTTTAGTAATGTCAAGTTTACTTTATGATGTGGCATACATGTTGTCAACAATACGGGCCCCACTTCAGCTCAGGCAGCTGGTGATCGACTAGAAGCACCTAAATAGGACACATTTAATGAGTTCAAACACTCAATTGTAAAAAAAAAAATAGTCCAACCACCAAAATAACAAAAATTTAAAAAGTTGGACATCAAATTTGTAATTTTTCCTTTTTTTTAATTGAAATAAAGAGTATTTTTTACTTTTCCCTTCGTTTTTCCCCTATTTGACCTTTATTTTTTTACTATCGAAAAGCCCTTACAGAAGCATTAACGACTGTAACTAAGCAAATTACAAGATTAATAAATCTATTTTTAAAATGTCAGGGACGAAATAGTTTATTAGGCTAAAATATAGGGGGCAAATTGTAATTTACCATATATATATATATATATATATATATATATATATAGAGAGAGAGAGAGAGAGAGAGAGAGAGAGAGAGAGAGAGAGAGAGAGAGAAAGCATTTATGATTTGGATTAATAACCAAAAGCCAAATAAAATGTTTCGATTAAAATTAATTTTTTGCTACAGATAATTTGTGGAGGAAAGAGTGAAGCTGAGAGAGGAGGAGACAGAGTTGATGGAAGAAATTGTAGAATTAGCAATAAAGAGATGCAACAGAGTAATCTATAGAATACACAGATTACAATTGCGCACCTCCATCAACGACCCATGTGTCCGCACTCTCCTCAAATTAGCTCACTCTGAGCTCGCCTTCCTCTCTCGCACTCCTCCTCAATCTTCACTTCCGCTCAGGTTTTTCTTTCAACAATTTCATTCTCTAACTCTTACCCATTTTTTGCTTGCTTGCCATTAACAAAGCTTTTGTTTTTGCAGCGTCAATATAGGCCACCTTGAAGCTGTGATTCACATCCTGGAGCAGCCATTTGTGAGCGGAGTTTCACGTGTTTGCAAGCCAATTCCTGTAACTGCTTCTTCTTCTTCTTCTTCAAGAACTATTCACGTTGACATCGTTTGTACTTTCAATAAAAACCCAGTTTGGATAATTGTCTCTGATAGGAATCCTAAGTATATTTTTTGGCACGAATGTTTAAAATCTAGAATCCAACGGCTTCTAGCTGAAGCTCGTGCTTCCCAGATAATCAAGCCTTCATCAATACTTCTTTTTTTTGCCCGGGGACTTGATGATTTTGTATCTGACAAGATTAGGAATGAATTTGATGCATTTGAAATTGGATTGGAGTTTCATTTGGATGAGGAAATAGAAGATGAGTGGGTTAATGTGGTTGATACACCGTATCAAGATTCAGTTTTTCTTGAGATAAAGGTTGATTATGCAGATACTACTAGTGATGCTGTTTCGAGTTTGGAGCTTGCTTCTACTGATGATTTTGATGGGCTTGAGGAGCTGCAAGAAGAGGGCACTGAAGTATTCTTGCATGATGCTTTTCGTTCTATTGTTCTAGGATTGAAGTCATGGTCAATGAAGGTTCAAAGCTATAGTGATTTTGTAAATTTTGACACAACAGCTTTGATTGCCCTTGTATCTGGCATCAGCAATGGCTGTGCAGAGAAAATTTTGGCTACTCCACAGATTGAATTGAGGCGGAGGTTTAAGGGAAACTTTGAGTTCGTGGTTGCACAGGTAATTTTTGTTATAAAGCTGCAAAAATGGATAGCACAGGATGGTGCATGTATTTGCTGTTTAGTATACAATTGAAGTTTGTTTGCACATATAGGAAGTTTGAATTTTTTTTTTTTGGCTTCATGTAGGCTCTTTCGACTTATCTTTTGATATGTCACCATTAGTTCTAGATGCTGGTCTAGTATATTGATTTGATTAAAATTTGTGAGATGGAATGTGAGAAAATTATAGGACCTATTGACTTACCGTGTCACTCGCCTTGTGATTTATCTCTGTGTGCAATGTGGTTTATTGCACTTTATGACCAATGTGAAAAATCATATCATGTTTAGCCATTTCATGTTCCCATGACATCTTTTCATTTACCTAAAGAATTTATTTGATTAAAGTTTTGCACTTTATGTGGTCACAAACACCTCCTTTTTCTTTCCAAGCATTCAATAGTCAGCTAACAAGTTGTGGTGAACAAAATTTTTTGATGCATCACCATGACATTGTTTCTATTTGGGGATCAAACTTTTTTTCATGGTGCATGTTATCATATCTAAGTTTACTTTCAACAAAGTTTTGCTTGATCTCTTGCAGGTCATGTCTGAAATTCAGAATCCAATACTTGCAGAACTGGCAGATGCCATATGTGGAAAAAGAGCCATAATATGTGAAAGCGTTCTTGCAGAGTTCAAGGAATTGGTCACATTGTGTGGAGGACCTAATGAGAAATTAAGAGCTGATAAAATACTGAAGTTCCTCAAGTAAGTTATAATAGCTTATGCTTTTCCCATGCTATTGAGCATTGAATCTGTTGATGTAGAAAGTCCCAAAAAGTTATAGAGTTGCTCGGAGCTTTATTTCAATATCTACTTTAGTGTGTGTTGATGGGAAGAAACATTCAATGTTCTAGGATCGTGATGTTTGCCCCCTCCCCCTACTGTTTTAATAACAGGAAACTGCATTTTTGATGTTGATGACATATAATAATTTTGTGAATGGAGTGCTTTGATCATGTGTCTAATTTCCATACAAGTTCATTAATTTATTTGAAAAATATAATTAAAAATAATTAGCAAACATTTACCTAGCTAATTAGTTTCGGTTCTTGTTATTTCATGTTTACGTGTGTGTACATATTTTTCCGTTAACGGATGGACCTTATACTATGTTTGGATGCAAAGGATTTGATCATGAATTTGGATTTGGATCAAATCCCTTATTTGGCAATTATGTAGATTTGTATTAACAAGAAGTTCAAACAAATCCACAATAGATTGAAAAGTTCATTTAATACCAATTTGAAATAACATCTAATTACATGTTATTTTGAAATCCTTGTATTTGAAATTCAATATTTGAAATTTAGGATTTCAAATCAAATAT
This sequence comes from Mallotus japonicus, assembly GCA_949634005.1. Classification (NCBI taxonomy): domain Eukaryota; kingdom Viridiplantae; phylum Streptophyta; class Magnoliopsida; order Malpighiales; family Euphorbiaceae; genus Mallotus; species Mallotus japonicus. Next base: position 7,095 of record CATIWK010359923.1, read on the forward strand.
TTGCATCCAAACACAACCTTATATTCTTCTTAAGTAGTCTCCTGCTACAATAGGTTGTGATTCAATCTGTATAGAAAGATAGTATATTATATGTTTACCATCATGGCTGCAACAGAAGTTTTGAAACTCACAATTTATGTGTATCAAGGATGGCATAGTTACCAAGTGCATTTATATATACATATATAAAACAAACAAAGAGGTAATTTCAAGCGACTAGGAGCAATAAGTAGTTATTTGAGGGCTTCACATTGCATGTGCTACATTTTGGTTTAGTTTCCTGTAAGCATTAGAAAAGGATATCTATGGAGTTTTCAAACTTTAGATCTCCCTAGGGAGACATGTATTTTTAAATTCTAGATTGAACATAAAGTGCCCATGGTATATTATATATATATAATTCAGTTATCATCATAAGCATCAAGTCTGTGAGACAATTCTATATCTTTTATTTTTTTTTTTAAATTACTTCTAAGAACTATTTAGGACTACTGCAGCGCATATATTCTAGGTCTACCATTGATGCTTGATGTTACTATGCAAGTAAATGCTTTAGCTGTTCTTGCTTTTTGGCTATGTTGATGTGGTTTTTTTTTTTTTTTTTAAATGGCATAGCTTTTAATACATGGATGGTTCTTTGATACGCTACATACATTTGGGATTGTCCTTGGTCCCCATGGTTGCTTTTTTTTTTTTTTTTTTTTTACTATTCTTACATGTGTCCATAGTTGTCTACTTGAGATTTGAATCGAGAATTGAAATCCTTAGCAGATTTGGAATTGAGAATGGAATCAAATCATAAGTTTCAATAGAGATGTTTGAAGTGAATTAAATTTAATCTACTTCCATGTGAAATGGACAAAATATGTCAAAACATGAAGTATTTGGATAATTTTGGATGATCATTTACTCAATTAGAACATGCTTGCTTATAAAGTAAGAACTGCAAGAAAAAGGCGGTTCAAAGGCCAATGCAGTTCAAAGACCTTACGACACCACTTCTAAAATAAAAATGCCTATTTAAAAAATTGAAGGGAATATCTCATATTAATTCAACACAAAAACACGCACTACATACATTCCATATAATCTAGGAATGTAGTGCAAAAAATGTAAACCTATGCTGCTGGTGAAATGCTAGGAAAGGCGTAAATAATGCAAGTGCATACAATATGAATAGTTATATGGTTCTATTAACTATTTTCTTACGTACAGCATTTTTGTTTCCCTTTCTAACAATGATCTCACTCCAAATCACTTGGAGAAGGGTTTTGCTGCTCTTTTCACAATGATATTCTTTCTGAATTTTGATTTTTATTGCAGCTCTTTTCACAATGATATTCTTACTAAATTTTGATTTTTAGATCTATTAAATCTGTAGGGATAAAGAATGTATCAACCAAATTGTAGCAATCTGCTGTTCACTTCAAAATCACTTGATTTGGCTATGATTTAGCTTCGTTCCAGTTCACCCTATAGATTCAAATTTCCACTTGCCCTTCCTTATTTATCTCCCCCTTCCAAACAAGCTGTAAGATTTGAATCACGAATTCTAGCAGTTTGTGTATCAATTACCAATATCCAATGTGTTAAGATGAAATGGAATATCAGAGCCAAAACTTGCATGATTTTTTTATTTTTTATATTTATTTTTTTTGAAATGGAAGTCCTACTCTCACTGCTAGCCAAACTCTGTCAGGCACACCAGTGTGGATCATGTATACCACAGACCTGTGGAAAATTTTCACGTGGTTTCACTCATCCTAATCCTTTGTGTTAAGATGGCTTTGGAAATAGACGTATTTGCATCAAGTTCTTCCCAAACCTGATTAGTTATCTTTGAGTTAATATTGTTGTAATATCAAACCCTTGTAATTTGGCTAAATGAAATTTTATACCTACCCTTGATCAGTTGATGATCAATTTATTAGAAGCCTTTAGCATGTTGCATTGAAAGTTTATCCTTGATATTTGTTACAGCTTTATTATTGATCAAATATTTTGACTTCATCCATCTTGGCCATTTTTTGAAATTTGTATTGCCTGTAAACTATTTTCAGTTATTATTGGTAATAACTAATTTACAGAGAGAAATGAGTGTTCATTTGTTTCACTGAAGGCAGTCTTGCAATTGCATTAATTTACATTCCTATCTTATATCTTGTCACAGACTTTTTCATGTCATTATTTGTTGTCACTGGATGATCTGTGTAATTTAGTGAAAAAAGAAATGCTTGGAACAGGGTTGTGCCTGATAGTCCTTCAGAACGCATGATGTGCCTCCCTACAACTAGAAAGTTGGATATGAAGAACAAGGTGGTTTTTGGGACTGGTGATCGTTGGCATGCTCCAACTTTAACGGCAAACATGGCATTTGTCAGAGCAGTTTCGCAGACTGGGATGTCCCTTTTTACCATTGAGCATCGACCAAGGGCTTTAACAGGTGATTAGGTATGTACAATTGTGGTGGTAAGTACTGAAAAACTATGATATGTACATATGTAGACAACGAAACCATAAATTGTGCTGTGCAATGGTTTTTGAATTTATTGAAGAATGGTTCTGATATGACTGGTCTTTTCAGAAAAACTACAAGTCAGCAGATGATGGATTAATCTGCTTACACTAAGTTACTATTGTGCTTTGCCATTGATTCATGGTATAGAATAAGTAGCAATGAGATATACATATTAATGCCTATAGAACTATTATTATTCGCTTATACCTGCGAAATATCTGTTATGTGTACTATGGTAGCTTACTATTTCAAGATTTCAACTAGAACTTGCGATTGTGCATGTGACTATTAGTTTGTGTGAAAGTTTATATATGAAATTAAGAATGATCCTTTGGCATGGAAGGAACTCTATTTCATTCTATACCGTTCTATTCTATGAACCAAACCAAAGCATTAACATGGTTAGGCATGTTGACTCAATGCACAGATAATTTTATACAATCACTAGAAATGAACTGACTTGTATTTTTTTTCCTCCATGTGATTGTAGTACTACTACTACTACGCAGAAGGTTCATGATGTATTGGAATTTATAGGCTTTACGTAATGAGAATATTATGATAAATAAAACTGGTATATAACAGGGATATTAAAATGTAAATTCATCAGAAAACAAAAAAGTATTAAGGGAAATAAAACAAAGAATTAAGTTATCCTCTAAAAAAGAAAAAATAAAATAAAATACAGAAGGGATGGGGAAAAAATGTACAAAGGCATGAAAAATTAGGGCTTCACTCTGTACTTGCAATTACTAGCTTTGATGCTAATCAAATTGTTGGTAGTTAAGCTATCCACAACCAACAGGCAATCTGCTAAGATCCTCACCTTCCTCAGTTTCAACCTTCCAAGCTTGACAGCAACAGGTGCAGAAACTTTAAGATCCAATGGAATACGCCCTGTTTGTTGTTGCTCTTGCAATGCAGCCATCAAAGTACTTCCATACTGCTTTTGCCCGCTCAAGCTTACGTTGAGCTTCGTTATGTTCTGGTGACCTTGATAGAATTTTGGTATTGGTCCTGCGCAAAGCATTGTGTCTGTGTACCAGACACTCAACTGCCCTCCTTTCTCATAGTAAATTCCTATTTTCTTGTTCGGATTATTAGCTGTGATCTTGACATCAAATTTGGCGTAAAGGGTCATGTCAAAGTTGAGCCTAAGATCGCTTATCCTCAAGCTATCAACTGAGTACTTTGGAATTTTGGGTTGGAAGATAAGGTAGAGAATGCCAGCAATGGCGCCAATTATAATTAAGATAAGGAAAAGAAGGCTTATTGTCCAACAAATGCACTTGCAGAAACAGCTTCTTGTTGGTTTTGTCGTTGTTGCTGCGTTTATTGCTCGATTTACAGTGCTGGTATGTAACCTTGGAGGGTGTTGTTGAAGATGAAGAGGACTCCCTTTTTCTGAAAGTGATGAGCCATGAGGTACCAATGGTGATGTTGGTTGTGCTTTCATGCCCACCATTGGATGAATTTTCTGGCTATCTGTCATCACTTCTTTCAGCTTATTACTTTTGCCTTTTGTTTTTGTTATATTTTTCTTATAAAGTCAGCTGATGCATCTCAGAGCATCATAAGAAAGAATTGTCAATGCCTAATTGCTATAAATATTCAAGTTTGTGAAGGGTTCACCATCCTCACCTAACAATGGCATGTGCATGTACAAAGCCAAATTTATGTGGGGGTTAGTTCAGCTACATAAGAAGCAAGACTCAAATTTCAATTCTAGTAGCCATTTTGGAAAGTGAATCTTTTTGGTGGTTTAGCTAAATATCTGTACCGGGGGATCATTTTATCATTTTATAAATAAAGAAATAATAATATCTTTTTTTATGATATATATAACACATAATAATAAAAAATCCACAAGTAAACATATCCTATTTATTGTAATATTATTTTAAGGTTAAAAGTTCATATATTTTGAAAATATTGTCTTCATTCATTTTTAAGTCATTAAATTATATTATAACATTTATTATCATATGTTAAAATAAGGATTTAGTATGTAGGATTATAGTCATTGAAAAAAAAAGGGAACTTTGTAGAAGAAGAGATAAATCAAAATAGAACAGTAATAAAAAGAAGTAAAATAAGCATTTTAAATTTTGTAATTTTATAATGAATAAAATTGTAAAAGTTAAATAGTTAATTACTTTTTTATATTTAAAAGATTTATATAAATAGTTATTTTTTTTATATATATAAATAGTTATTTTTTTTATATATATAAATAGTTATTTGCATATAGTTTTTATCCTATGGTAAATTTAATCAATTAGCCTAGATTAACTTTGCAGAAAAATTCAATTCAGTGACAAATAGTTTTTTAAAATAATTCACTCCAAAAATTTTTATATATTGACTAATTAGATTCAATTTGCCAAATATATATTTTTTAAAATTTTTCTCTATTTTTATATATATTTAAAATTTTATTGATTTCAATCTCTTACTCTTATTCACATACTTTTTATATCTCTTAATATCTATAATAGAAGATTAAAAATAAAAAAGAATTGATAATTTTGATATGATTTTTGGTAGAAAATATTGAGAAGTTGATTCATTTTTAGTAAAAATTAAAAATGAAGAAATAAACTATATTTTTATTTTTAAAATTTTCTCTATTTTTAAGGTGAATATATGATTTAAATTAAATTAATTTAAATGGTAAAAATAATATTTTATGGATTTTATATAGTTGAAATTTTTTATGTTCTCAATTTTTTACTTTTACTTATATACTTTTTATAACTCTTAATATCTATGAATGTAAAATTATAAATTAGAAATTAAATTTAATAATTTATAAAAACTACATTTATAATTATTTAATTATATATATAAATACTATTCAACTATAATAGAAAAGCTTAATAGATGCAACTTAATTTTTCTGCATTTCATTAATAAAACTATGCATGAGCACGTCATGCATATATGCTCACCCTATTCTTTTACAGGGACATGTCATGCTTGTATATTAATTTCGTACTCTTTCCCATAACTGTGCAGAGTCATTGCTCCACAAAAACCTTTCCATACAAGGTGGAAAAGGGATACCACCCAACGTAGACTTGTTCGTCGCATCAAGTATAGCAACAATTCCAAAATGGGGGATCAAGAAACTTGTTTATGGATGGCCCTATGGCTGAGATCTTCCAATGACAAATGAAAGCTACTAATGACCAAGCCTTTAATTTTTTAGATGGATGTAAAATTGCTGAGTTTGGACATGAAGCTTCTGGTTCAATTAATCCGAGAGTTGACAAGAGGAAGAATGTTATGTATACTCCATTGCAAGTTGAGAAGGTTGGCGCCTTATTATCGATAGCTCCGTGCTAAGTACCATCCAAGATGTAATTTCTTAAAGGCTTGGGCTAGTTATAGTCTAAGTTATATTTAGAGGAGCACTTTAAGTGCTATGCATATTTTAGAAGAAGGTATTGGTAGGTGAATTGATAAGGGGAAATTTCATCTCATGGTCCAGTCAACCCATTTAATTTCGTTCATGGCAGATCCATTTTTTTTCTTTCAAATTTGTTTTCATTGCTTTCACTTTTATCCCAAAAATGGGACATTTTTGAAAACCATGCCTCAACTTCGGCATTTTGCCGCTTTTCCTTTTTTTTTTTTCTGTAATTCTTTTTTTATCTATTTATTATTCTTGAAGTCATTTTTTTTAATTTAAGTTGATTGTATGTATTTATTTAATTTGTATATTTTAAGTAATTTAATATTTTATTCTAAATAATAATTTTTAAAAGAACAAGATGAAAAAAATAAACCATCTATGCATGAAACAAATCAAAAAGGAAAAAAAGTAAACATTATATTTATGGTCTTAAATTTATTATTG
>CATIWK010359933.1:0-10466 GCA_949634005.1 Mallotus japonicus
AAGTATTTTTCTAATTAATGGTGATGTTCCAATTAGGCATGGATGAATTTCTATTCATTTCTTCACCAATTTGTCTGTGCCTATGGTGTGAGAAAAGGCGAGGTCAGTTCATTATTTTCTCACTTTCTTTTTGTTTCATTATCATATCTACAAGAATATTGAGTGATATTGCTTGCCCTTAGTATGTAGTTTCTTGCTTTATGAACTACAACTGATTTGCTTAATTTAATTTTAATTTTCAGGAGAAAAATCTGAAGATGAAGTTCATTTTGGATGTAATGACAAAAGAAGGTAATTATTACTATTTATCTATGGCTCGTAGATATACAGGACCTTTGAACAACAGCACTGAATTCTCAATATAAATAATAATAAAAAATACTAATGCTGGGACATTACTCATTACAATTATCTGAGGCTTATTAGTGGAAATCAAAGAAGATGAAAGTAAAAATCGTTTGAGGTTTGTTCATAATGCATGGTTATTAATAACTGGATCAATTGCTTTTGTATTGCAGAGTTTGAAGCTATAGATGCTTGTGACTTTAGTTTTTTTGACTAGGTCACGCATTATTAGCATAGCGGGAGCTTCTGGATTTCAACTTTCAGAAGCAGAAGAAATCTTGGATTGCTGCATGCGTGGGGCTAAAATTTACAAGATGGTTAAGCAAATTCTTAATATTTAAGACTTAAGGTCTGGTGAGTTGACAAAACAATTCACTTTTTTATAAAGTATAAAACTAGTTGATTTTTTTTTAGCAAATTACATTTACTTCCCTGAGGTTTGACCTAATTCACATTCGCCTCCCTCTTATTTGAAAATCGAACATTTACATCCCTCAGTTTTAATTCCGTCAACATTTAAATCTTTCCGTTAACTTTTCCGTTAGTATCTTAATAAATAAGACATTTTACTCCCTCTATTTTACAAAAAATAAACATTTTACTCCCTATGTTTTATAAAACCTAACACTTTAATCCTTTATTTTAATAAAATAAAAAATGGTTGTTCTTTTTTAATTTCTTAATTATTTCAAATTTAAATCACAATTTTTACTAAATTTTCAATAGTTACACATGTCCTTATCAACATTTCAAAATTAAAAAATCAAAGTATAATTTTAATAAATTCATTAATTTTTATCAATTTTATTTTATATTTATTTTTATGTTTGATTTCATTAATTTTACCTTCTTTTAAAGTAATTCATTTTATCTATTACTTAGTTTTAATTAATAATAATTTTAAATGGAACAAAAATTAATAAAATTAAGTAAAAGAATGAATATAAAATAAATTTATGAATATTTATAGATTTATTAAAATAACAACTTGACTTTTGAGTTAGTGTGTGTTTTGTACAATTCAAAAAAATATATTGATAGAGATATGTGTAATTTAGTGAGTATTGAAATTTTAAAATTTAAATAATTTAAAAAATTGAAGGACTAAATTATTTATTTTATTAGAACTTAGGGATTAAACTGTTTTATTTTTATAAACAGAGGGAGCTAAATGTATTTTGATATAAAAAAACCTAACGAAAAAGTTAACGGAGGGACTTAAATGTTGACGGAATTAAAACTGAGGGATGTAAATGTTCGATTTTCAAACAAGAGGGAGGCGAGTGTGAATTAGGTCAAACCTCAGGGAGGTAAATGTAATTTTCTTTTTTTTTAATATTAAAGTTGCACATATTATCCTAACTTAAATTTTCAATATAAGTGCTAATTGCAATGATTTTTTTTTTTTTTTTTAACAGATAGTGCGGTGCTTGAGGTTGAAGAGCCATCAAATGTATGTTTTTATCTAGAAGTTTTTGTTACCTTCAGATTTTATGATAAATGCCTAGCCGTTTTCTTCACTTTCTTTTTCTCACTTGATAGAATCCTTGAGGAATCTTCAATGGATTCATCAAGGATCATGATCAAAGCGCCTGCGTACGTTTTTGTTTTCGTAGGAAAAAATTTACGGCCAGGCACTCTATTTGACAGCCACAAAGCTCAGCTTATTATGTTGATGTATAGATTAAAAACCAGTGTGTTCAGGGTTGCAAGTTCATTAATTCAACACTACTCTGCAAGCAAAGTCTCTTTGTCTTATGTTGTCTGCTTTGAATGACATTCTAAATGCCTAGCCGTTAAATTTTACTATTGTAAGTGTGAAACTATACTCATTAAACCCACTTTTCAAAAAGTCTTGTTTTGTTTGGAAATGGCTAATGTTCAAGTTGTCATAGCTTCAATAATAGGTGAAGGAAATCAAGAAAAGGTGAACTAATTAAACAAGAAAGAGATAATATATACCATTTACATCAAATAATGAATTAGCAACATGTCTGACGTTCAGACATGTATAAGAATGCAGAGAAGACACATTCTCTAACATGCAGTTGCAATATACCCTTAATCAAGAGACATCCTCAAGGCAAAGGGCGTCATCAAATCAGCTAACCACCATATTCATCCACAATCAGAGTTTTCTGGTCTCATACATATTCATATTCAGTGCTTAAGTAAAGCTCAACAAGAAAGTCAGCAGGAGCGCCTCAACCAGAGTTCTCTCTGCACCTTTTATTCCCTAATTGCACCTCTTTCAGCAACAAGTAAAAATTTCATGGTTCAGCTTTCTCACTCTTGGCCACCCAAACAAAACAACAGCAAATATCTTTGGATGAGCAGTGCCTGGTGAAAAATATACTGATCCTATGGTATTTTTAAGTTTCAACCATGAAACCTAATCTGGAAATTATATTGTTTCTTGAAGTAGCTTTCTTGGTTCCTTACGTGCAAACATAAAATCATCTCGTAAGACACCTGAATCTCTGTATACCTAAGCTTACAATTACAAAACAGTACTCCAGAGTGCTGCTATCAAAGAATAGAGTCAGGGTGCTTCCAATTGCTACCAAGCATACCAGGTTCAGAAATCATCCATGAGCATAAAGTTCCCAGCTCAATCGTTTGCTCAACAGAATCCAGAGACAACCACCAGAAATCTAAAATTCCTCATTATATTCAAACCTTGCGCTAGCAAATTCCTCAAATGAAAACTTTTGAACTTTGAGATTAGTTGTTGGTCAATTTATCAACATACTGTACATCAATTTAAAGAGCACCAATCAACAACACTGCCAAGAATCAGGAAGTATCAGCTTACAGAAGTAACAAAACTTCAATAAATATGAACCAAACCAAAGCAGTTTGCCATTATTAACTTGCAGAACTCCACACATTCAGAATGAATAGCAACACACAAGGAAGGAAAAGAAATGAAGACTGCTTTGGTGAACCACCCAATTGAAAGAAAAAAAGAGTTTCACAAATAGTGCCTGACAGAATCAGGACATGTACAAGCATATAAATAACTTGACTCACCAATCTGAAAGGTGTTAAAAGATGATTGCAGATCCAAGCAAGAATATTACTCCAAGTCCACCAAGCTGATGAGCCATGTTGATCATTCCTTTCACATACATGCAATATCTTATCACTATCCTGCAACAGCAACTATGTGTTCTGCTCCTTCAAGTGCAACTATACATATTTAAATGATGTTTATGGAAAATACTAATAAATTTGCGAGTAAACTGCAAATATTATAACTTATTCTGTAGAGGTTCCATTGAGGAAAGAGAAAATACAATAGACAACTTCATTACTGGTTCAAGTTGAGAGAAGTGTGCATCCTTTTGCTTTCAATTTAGATTCCAGACCAAAAAACTTCAATCCTGACAATACCAAGTCTGCTGTTTTCTTCTTCATGTGTTCAATTAATATTTCATCATAAACAATTGTCTTGGCTTCCATTAGAAGTTTCCTCTCTCTCAAATTTGTGAACACCTTTCTTGCCTCTTCCAATGTCCCATGTTTGCACATCCCAGAGATAATAGCAGAAAAAACCACCTCATTGGGAGGACAACCCTCCTGCATCATCTCATTCAGTACTTCAATCACCTTTTCAGCATTCCCTAATTTACATACGTGAAGAATTGTAAGAGTGTACTTGAACTCCACCGGCCCACTTGTAACATTTCCTAAGCAGTCACGTACAAGCAACATGGCTTCATCAATCTCTCCAATGTCACAAAGCCCTTTAGTAAGGGAACAATAGGCAGCAACCGAAGGGACCGAAGACATCTCTATTATTTTATTATGGCATGCACAAGCTTCTTGTATATTTTCATCTTCAACAAAACAAACAATTGCAATGCTAAAAGTCACTGAGTCGGGTTCAATGTTTAAATCCTTCATTTCACTAAAAAGAGATAATGCCTTTCTGATCTCCCCAATCTTGAGGAATGCCTCCATAAGAATGTTATATATTGAAACACTTACATAGCCTTTCACTTTCAAGTTTTCAAACACTTCCAAGGCCATTGTAAATGTTTTCTCTTTCCCAACCAAAAAAGAAAAGAATTTGGAAATATCATCCATAATGGAAAATCCCAACCTGTCCATCTGAACAAGCAACTGGCAAAAATCATCCATCCTTTTCATCTCTGCATAGGATACCAACATGGGATTCACTGTCTTAAAGTCTGGCTCAAGACCCTCTTGAACCACAACCTGAAAAAGCTTGTGAGCCTTGTCAACCTGCTTGACATTGCAAAGACCTTCAATGAGTGAATTGTAGATTCCCAAATCAGCTCTATACCCAGAATCTACCAAATCCTTCAACAAATCACAAGCTGATCCAACCTTTCCATCCTGAACAAATGCTTCAATCAATACACCATAAATTGCTCTGTCAATCAAAATTTTCTTCTCCTTCATTTCCTTAAACAACTGATGTCCCTTAGCTACCCTGCCACCTTTGCACAATCCTGTAACTAAAGTCACATAAGCCATAACATCTGGATCCACTCCATCACTTCTCATCTCCTCCCAAACTTGCAAACATCCATCCAAATTCCCTTCTCCAACCAAAATCCTAACCATTGCAGTGTATGCAAAAACATCCGGCTTACACAGATTTGCCCTCATCCTTCCCAAAACCTCTATCGTTTCCTCAATCCTACCAACCTTACACAACCCCTTTATCAAAATCATAAAAGTGACACTATCTTCCACAAGCCCGTCACTCTTAAAATCTTCATAAACTAATAATGCCAAGTCTAAATGATCTGTTTTGATCAAAGCATCCATAATTCTATTATACAAGAAAATACGGGGTTTGACTCCAAATTTCTTCATCTTCTGATACACATAATACACTCTAAGCCCTCTATTTGCATCAGAATGCATTCTGATCAAAATCTCAAACTGTTTCTCAGTAGGTGGCTTTCCTTGAGAATCCATTAACTCAGGTAGCTGATCAGCAGCACGAAACAAGCTACTTCTATTCAAACAATAAGCAAAAGCGTTATAAGAAGCGAAATTATGCTTGTACCCTTTTTGCTTACCTGCCCAGTGAAAGAATTTGGAAGCTAAATGAGGGTTATTTTCGACTTTAAGAACTTCAGCGACGAGTTCAGGCGTCACACGGCGGAGCTTACGCAGTTCCACTACTACTGGTGGGCCCCAATGGTTGCTATTCTTACGGAAGGCGTCGCGGATAAAGCGGGAGATTGGGGAGAGACGCTGGGAAAGAGCGGAGAGGGAGTGGTTTTGGGATAAAGGTGGAGATTTTGAGGAGGGAGATGGCAGCGGTGGTGATGGATTTTGTGGATCCCATTTTCGGAGATCAAATGGCGCGAGATTAGTTTTGGCTTTTGCGGAGTTTTGTGGTTTTACTGTTTGGCGGTTGGAGAATAGGCCGCCGCGGACGACCGGGCGGTTTTGGGAGGGCTTGCGGTGGCCATAGAAGAAGTAGGGTTTATGAGGTTTTGGTGGTGGCAGTGAATGGGGCGGCATTTTGGGTGTCCTTTCCGCTTATTGCATTCCTTCGATTTAGTTGACTTTGGAGTGACAGTTCCAACAGCAAACATAAGAACATAGTTTTGAATGATAAGTAGCTTCTTTTTGAGTGTGTCTGATAATAATCACCTCGACCATATAAAATCGAATATGCAAGTTACAAGCACAAATCAAAATGGAAGACACTAACACTAATAATCCAGCAAGGGAATGTAAAAAATATCACATATCAGATGAATATATTGCATTGGCAATGTCATACATATTATCTTCTATTCCAAAATACTACAAACAATTATAAGTCCAAAATCTTCGTGCAGCCTTTCTGAACACCCCCCACCAATTAGGTCGTTCTTATTTGTTCTGGTGTTGTATAAATTGTACAAAAAGACCAAAAAAAAAAAAAAAAAAAATTACAGCTTTGCTTCATTTGGTGCTGTGGAGTTTGGAGAAATGCATGAGGATGACTCAGGCAGTTAAAAAAAGATCCATTTCCCCATAACAGACGGCCAATCTATGAAACTTATGCTACTCATAACCAAAAGTAACCCTCTTCTTTGTTGCTCCACCATTCCAGAGATGACCTGCTTCAAAATCATTGCCTTGATATCTTGTATGCTTGTTCCCTGTGATATGATGATAATTACCTTCTCTCTTACGGTGACCACCATTATCATGCCAGGTTGGCCGACCACCATTATCATTCCAGGTTGGCCGACCACCACTATCATTGCAGGTTCGCCGACCACCATTATCATTCCAGGATCGCCGACCACCACCAGATTGTCTAATCTCTAAATCCTTTGGGTCCCTATAAAGATTACCCCACCGTCTCCAACCTTGTTCATTCTCACTACCTCTCCACCGTCTATCTTTCGGGTTTTGACTGCCTTCAGTAAACTTACCTTGTCGAGAGTTGACACCATTACTATATTTCCTGAGCTCCTGCTTATTGTTGCCCCAAGAAATATGTTCAGAGTTGCCCCATGCTCTGTCCTGACTGCTGCGCTCCCGATAATTTTCACCACTATCCCATTCCCTTAACTGATTGACCTGGTTTTCACTCTGGTTCCATTCCCATAATTTATTACTACTATCTTTCCATGTGTTGCCCTTCGCAGCATCTCTCTGAGTAACACTGCTATCCCAGGGGTTATCATCACTAATTAAATTGCCGTTGTCCCAATCCTTTACCTGATGGACATGATTTACACTGTTGTTCTGTCTTTGTAATTTATCCCCCCAATTTCCCCATGTCTTGCCATCTACAGCTTCATTTCCCTGAGGATAGCAACTGCCCCATTGGGTATCACCATTATTTACCTTGCAAGAATTATTTGTAATATTATGCCAGAGGTTCAGGCCCCGTGCTTTATCTTTCAAAGCTAGATCACTTCCCACCTTACTGTCACATTCCCAAGGAGTTCTAACTTCATCTGGGTTCCTGTTCCATTCTTCTGAAGGAACAGACACAAGGTCCCTAGTCTTTTTATTATTACACTCTACATTACCATCTTCTCCCTCTTCGGGAGCAAAAAATGCTCGCTCTAAGTCCTTTACCAAGTCAGGATCAATATCAGGGTGCCAGTTTATCTCATCGATGTACATATCTGGATCTGGCACAGAGATTTGACAGGGAAGGCAATTGGTCTCTGCCCAAAAGCGTTTTTTTGCATTTTGAAATGCATCTTCACCAGCAGAATCGTCCCAGTTCATTACACTATCATGGTAGTGCACAAACTTCTTAGCATTTACAATCTTCTGCCATGGCACTGATCCAATCAAAGAACAAAACTTCTTCTCCCATAAAGGCACACCGTCTGTAGCAAATCCTATTAAGAAGTAGGGAAATCAGTTTAGTCAGACCTATCATTCTTGATGAAAGAGGAAAGGACTCATGTAAGCATAGACAAATAATAAATCCAAGAATAATCTAATCATCAAACTTGCTGTTACGATAGTCTAAGAAGGCAGTCAAAGGTTTCTTTATAAAGAATATAAGAATTCAATAATTCTTCCCAACAGAATTGTCCAAGACCCCTACACGGCCTGTTAAATGTTTGAAAATGAGAAAGGAATTATTTATAGTTTTCATTAATCTAAAGGGAAAAAGATCAGATAAAATACAAACTAATAAAGTCTAGCACTTTATGATAAGGAATAAATAAAAAAATCAAAACAAGATAAAATTCAAACTGAAAGTCCCAATTTTAAATTTAAGAAACAGAGTGACCTTCTGAAATTTGGAAACAAGACATAGTTCCTCCTCAGTGAGTTACCACTTCACTTTATTTTGTAAATGTATGAGCTTGACGGGCTCACTCAGTACAAAAAAGATACAAATAAATGCTTTGCAATTCCAAATTTCTGATGCTTGCCTACTTGAGTTATGTCCAACACTGACATTCTTGAAACATAACACTAAGAGCTTACTGATATAAATGAAGAAGCCATGCCTAGAGAATGGCTAGATACACAGCCAAATTTTTTTTTGCCCCTCAAGGTTGTGGATGTATACATGCTAATTGAGGCATTTTACTTCTTGCACAATAACTCTGTGGACGTATCGGGATTCAGCTTACTTTTATGCACAACTTTTCTACTATAATTGTTGCACCAAAAACAAAATTAGCAATGAGTTCTACAACCTCTATTGATGACGTCAAATTCAAGATTTTGTAATGGCAGTAGCTTATGGATACCTATCGTACCTATAAGTTATTTAAGGAAATTCATTTGGTATCTGCCATAGTTTTAGCAATTGGAATTGGATCCCCAAAAAAAAGTGCAAAATGCCTTCTTTGATACAACAAAATAATAGTGATAGAACACAGAAAATAAATCAAATGTTCATTATGATAAATATAGTTAAGATATATGCACCGAGCCTCATCAATTTTTGGCATTGAGCAGCTTCCCCCTTCAGGATACAGACCAGCTACCACAACACATAACAAGCATAAAACCAAACCAAATTCAGATCCTCTCCATTGTCATATAATTGCTCTTATTGCCCATTTTCACACTAGACTCATCATACATTTTGACACGGGTGATCTGAGCATTTGCTTAGCCATGAAACAATCAATTAAGGGTAATTTTTTTTTCCCTTTAAGATAAACTATAGAACACCAAGAAAAGACTGTATCAATGAAATAAACAGGCTCCAAAATTCAAAAGCAAACAAATTTACACAAACCCAATTGAAATTTGTGTAAAGATTGATTCATATAAAACCATAACCAAAAGATATGAAGATACCTGGAAGAGGAGGAGGAGGTTCTTTATGGTTGTAGTAAGATGATGCTGGATCTTTGTATTCATGGTAGAAGAATCTACGACGATTCTTCCAATTACCCATTTCACTTCACAATCCAAAACACCTTCTAACTTAAAATCTCGCTCTTATCTTACAATATATCATAGCTTTTGAAAGCTCTGCGTCTGCGTCTAACCAAAAAACCGACCCGTCAATTTTTTATTTTTCTCTCTCTTTTTTATTTTTTATTTTTTGAATTTTTCCCAAAACCCTTTATTGGAAATTTTAATGTTTTCAGATTGGATAAAGTTGGGCTCGTCATGTAGCTCCAAAAAGTTAATTTTGTTGCTCAACTTGGCCCAAAAGGAAACCCAGGCCAGGCATGCTCATCTGAGTCATGAAGACAATTAGTAATTCTCTTGAAAAAGTAGTTTAAATTTTTGGCTAGTTTACATGAAGTTTGTTGCATGATTTTAAGAGTGATAATAACTAAACAAACAACTGACTGAGAAATAATTTTTCCTTCAGCCTTATAAATTGGGTCAGAGAACAGTTGTAGTAATTGGAATTATCCTGAGACAGCGTCAGAAAATCAAAGGAAAAAAAAAATTGATTACATACTTAGCTAAGGTACACACTATTTGCTTTATGTGAAAGAAGACTAAATACGTGGGAGAAGTGTCTTTCATGTGGGGGGGCTGGACCTGGCTATACTCAAAAGTCACAACCAATCGATTCTATTCCTTCAGCTTTATTTATTTGCATGTGCTTGTGAAATTGAACAGTGTCATTGCATGAGCTTTCAGAAGGCCCAGCAAAGCAATTGTACACAACTTCTACAAAGATCAAAATGTTTTTGTGCAAAAAATGATGCAAATTATTCCAATTCTTTAATGATTGCTATATACAGTATTCTATTCTATCATCTCATGCACTCGGAGAAGCCAATATAAGCTGACAGCAGAAGATTGCATTTTCTATATATGTTATGAATTGTCATAAGCTAATAGTAGTTGAGTTTATATTATACTTTGGCGAAAGCTAGGAGTAGAGAAATAGATAGCTAGACAGTACTTATGGCATTTAACACTTTCACATGCACCAGTTTAAGGCCACTCAATGCAGATAGCTCACCAAAACCTATAAATGGATCACTTAAGGTTGTGGTTTATGATGCTCCAAAGGGAGGAGAAGAGAATATTATTATCTTTGTTGTAGAATTAAGATTAAATTGTTTAGTTTGTTATAGAACTAAACTTGAAATACCAAATGCCTTTACTTTATTTTAGTAGTATTTAATTAGAAGAAAAATATTTTTATAGTAGAATGATTTTAAGAGAATTTAGAA
>CATIWK010359938.1:0-12332 GCA_949634005.1 Mallotus japonicus
GGAGGCCGATCGCAAGATCGGGTGGACATTCAAACGTCCATACCCAGTTTCCGAACCCGTTCTCTGATGACGGCTTCTGGGAACCTCCGTGGAATCCAGTTGCCGTATAAGTGTCCCGGTTTTTATCCGGGTGGCGACTCCATCTCCGAGTAAGCTTGGACCTATTTCGTATTTCTCACGCGGGCCGAAGGCCCGACACAGTGCCGTGGTCGCCAACACTTGGGCGCGCGCTAGACCCCGCCGCCTACAGAAATTATTTAAGAGTTAATTTTTAGGAGAATTTTTAAGTTTTAATTATTTGTTTTATTAAATTAGAGTTAGATGAGTATTTTATTAAAATATTAGTTAGTGGGTATATATATATATATTTATTTCTATATATATTATTGAGTGGTGGAGATTTAGTAGAGAAGATATTTGGGGAAAAGTTATTATTTTATTATTATTATTATAAAAAAAAAGGACAAAAGCTTCTATTTTCCGGACATAAGCTTTTGCTTCTTCTTTTTCCCTTGCACTTTATGCCATTTTCTTCTTCTTCTTGTGCGAAGACGAACTAGACCGCACCATCACCACCTGCCACCACCGAACCACCACCAGCAACGCCGGACGCCACTGCAGCCCACCGCCATCTCCTCCTTCTCTTCCGTAGCAACTCTCCTCTCCCTCTCGCGATTTTCTTCTTTGCAGGCAGTCCTTCCCTTCCTCGTCGGAGTGCTTTTTCGGCGTCCTCTTCCGGCGATCTTGAGCTCAAACTCTTCCTTTTTCCTTAAGCTTCAATTCTCCTTAAGGTGATTCATCCTTATTGCTCTAAATTTGAGTAGTTAGTTCTAGGTTTAGTTTAGTATTTTTTTTTTTTTGTGATTTTGAGTTAGATTAGTTTAGTTTTGTTAATTTGAGTTTGGATTTGTATTATGGAGGTTAAATGCTTTGCATATATAATTTTTATATATTTTTCGAATTTATTTTAATTTTCTTGATTTTATTTGTGAAAATATAATTTTAGAGAAAAATTATGTAAATTGGTTTTAAGTTAATTTTTGGTAAATATATAGTTAATTACCATGTTTATTGATGATTTTGATTTTTTGATAGTATAAATAAATTTTATTAGTTAAATTAATATTTTGTATATTTCGAGTTAATTTTAGATTAATTTCCGAAAAATATATATATGTGTATAAATATTGTGGTATTTAAATAATTGGTTAATTGGGACGGGTGCCTCGGTGAACGCCTTAGCTCTCGGGGACCGCCAGTGATTTATGGAAATGTTATGATTGGTTACTGGGATGGGTGCCTCGGTTGATGCCTTAGCTCTCGGGGACCGCCAGTAAAATATTGGATTAAGTGAATGACTACTGCTGGTGCCTCGGTTGATGCCTTTGCTCTCGGGGACCAGTAATCTTATGGATTAAGTGAGTCAAGTGGCTATTAGACTTTGTGGAGTAGGGTTCTACCAAGATTTTTCACCTATAAATTTCTAAATAAAGAATATTTTATTTTGAAGTAGTTTTATTGTATATTTTTCATATTTATTTGAGATTGGAGAGTTGATGGCTTGAAAATAAATTTTAAATATTTAGTTTTAATGATAATAAAGTTTATTTTATTATTATTATTTTACTAAAGGGATTTTCAAAACCATACATCTCTCTTTATTATTTCACTTAGTGAGGTCTGATTCCCCTCAACTATTTTTTTCGGGACCTCACAGTCAGCTCTCTAGTGATTCTCATCTGCGCCGTGTTCGTTCTTCACCTGCTGCACTATGTATGTTAATTTGAAATATGCATTGTATGACTAAATTCTAGATACCGCAGTAGTTAATTAAAGAACTGGTTTTATTTGTATTCTGGATTTATCTGACTTGAGATATTGTATTTATGTAGTTGATTAATTATATATTTTATTATGGTTTTATTATTAAGAGTATTGTTTTTATTTCGCGAAAAAATTTTAAGGCTTACTACAGGTTTTGATAGCTTTATGCTTTCTCATTCCGTAGTACCCGTCACGTGCCCTTTGGGTTCGGGTCGTGACACAAGAGAAAGAAAATATTTTTATGGAAATAGAGACAACAAGTTAAGAAAATATTTTTATGGAAATAGAGACAACAAGTTGATAAAATGGCACAAGTTGATGTTAATAAACTTAGTTTTTTTTTTTCATTTTTTTTTTTAGGCTAAATACAAGTTGGTGATTTTAAATATAGGAATGTTTTAACAAAGTAATATATTGAGATCCAACCCTCACTTGCTCAAGTCAAGTGGGTTAATTATTGTCTTAATCTCCACATAAATTGTTAATTTTCATGATTGAATCATAATAATGAATGGCAAATTGCATAAAGATCATAGCACAGCAATCATATCAAAATGTTCCTACGTGGAGATTTTTATAAAGTAATTCTGTTTTGATGTTGTACAATAATATATATATGTTATTGGTAGAGAATGTAAAAGGAAAAAAATAAATAAAACTTACAAGTTTAAGGAAATAGTTTTTTTTTTTTTTTTAAAAAAAAATAACTAGAGAGAATGAGATAATAGTGGAATCATTGACCTATAGATGACTTAAAGAGAATTATACCATTAGGTCACTCTACCTTAGCAATTTAAAGAGATAGTTGGATCTAAGAATTATTATAGTATTGCACAATAAATGAAAAAAAAAATATATGAGTAAGGTGGTATTAAGTAAAGCATAATACATATTAAAAAATTAAATATTGAATATTAATTATTATTTGATAGTTATAAATTCTAAAAATTATTAAAATATTTTATAAGTATTAACTTACCGTGGTAAATAAAAATTATAAATTAAATGTTCTCTATTTGATATATTGACTCACTATTAAAATTTTTTATTAGATATATCAATATACCATAACTAAAAGTTATTATAAATTTAATATTTTTTAATATTGAGTGGGAGTTTAAGTTAAATATTTTTGAATGTATTAAGTAGGAATCTTGAGTTAAATATTTAAACTTTTTTATTTTAAATGATTTTTAATTAGTGAGTTGTGTGTCACATAAGAGAAATAGGCTTATAGAACCATTATTGGTCATAATGAATAAATTTCTACCAATATTATTGAATGGTTTTTTCTTTTTTTTTTTCTTCTGAAAAGAGACTTTATCACTAGACCAAATCCTCATAGACAATAAATGAATAATTATATAAGCTTTAATTCAAAACTTTCACAATTTTCTACATATGTGAATACTAATAGCACAACTCCTGATAGACATTTGATAGTCTAAATTAAATTAATACTTATCATGTTATCAAAACATATTAAATTAATAAATAATAAAAATTTCAATTTTAAGTGATAAGTTTCCTTAATACTGATTTCTCTATTTTGGGCTATTTAGTTGCAAACAGAAAGGCCTTCACTCCCCACATAGATTGGAGGCCATCTTGTTCTATTTAGTCATATGGGTCCTAAGACTATAAATGTTTGCCCAATTCTTATAATCAAGCAAAAGCATTAACAGAAGAATGTATAAAGTATAAACCAATTTTATCACTATATATGCTTTATTAATTTTATTTTTTTTTAATATCACTATCATAAACCTAACCAATAGATTGAATTAAAGTATAAGCAAGACCATGTCTTTTAGCATATATAACTAAGATATATAAGTCCTTGTGCATATATTGAAAAGAAGTCTTTTTGTAGGTCCATTTACCAAATAAGAAGGCAATATATGAGCAACATTAAAGTTGATTGATTGAGACTTTTTTTTCCCTCAAGTATTGATTTTAAACCAGATAAAACAATTTAAGGTGAAGAATTAATAGAATTTAATTGAATTATCTATCATGGAAGAACACATATAATTATATTTTAAATTAATGAAGAAAAAAATCTTGGAAATGGTTGAATGGTATTTGCCCATTTGACTAAATGGGTCTTTTCATTTTTTTTTTTTTTGGTTGAAAATTGAGTGCAATTGTCCAATTAGATGATAGTTAATGACTATAATACATGTAAAATGGTCTTTTTCCATACTAAAGGGTGTTTAATCAGCTTTAATTAGTTGCATTTTAATTAGTAATTTATTATATGTCTCTTAGTCAAAAATTAGATTGCCCTACCAATTGGTCCCATGACTAAATAATTATGTCTTTTAATTATCCAAAAATAAGGTCAGATAAAGCTCTCTCCAGCTGCAAAGTTAAATTATTTTACAAGTCACAACACATGCAGTGACAATAATCAGGTGGTCTCCATTACATTAATTTTAAATTTACAAGAGAAATAGGTTATAATATGGAGATTTCATGTTTTTAAGTATTAACAGAAAATTCTGGGAAGGCTTCCCCTTAGGAAGCCCCTCGTGGCGGTTCGAACTCCACGGGCGCCTCCCTTCTCCTTTGGTAAAAAAAAAAAAAAAAAACAGAAAATACTTTAAGAAAAAAGTACTAATAGAAAATCAGAAATTAATATATTAAATTAAATAAATATTACTTATACAAGTCAATAACCATTAAAATTAGTTGATAGATTCTCGCTTAAATAACAAATGAGGTTCAAGTCGTAAAGTATACAGTCAAATTAAATTAATTATTGAGAGACGTTTGTCACTTTTATAATCTAAAATCGGATTAATCAAAGTTATGGTTGAAATTAAAAGAAATTGTTACTCACACTTACATAATACAGCAACATATTTGTTGAAAAAATGAATTATGGGTAAGGGTTTGAATTCGAGAAATGTCAAAATATTAATATACTAACTAATTTATTCAATGTCAGATAAAAAGGGCTAAACCAATACAAAATTTAATTAAAATTTTGAACTCGAAATCTCGTTAACCAGAGAAGAATTGCATCACTAAACCATAGTCATAAGATGATGATTGCCATTGATAAGCAGAATAGTATACAGTTGTCATTAATTATAGCTTATGCAGTGAGCAAGAAATGGAGAGTGTGCGCATTTGAGCACTTGGCCATTTAAAGGTGTGAGCGGAGGTTGGAGGTCAATCCCCCACTCCCCTCAATCTCCCCTATTAAATTTTTGGGGTCTATGTGTCCCAACATATTTAAATGTTGAATTTTCTATTTAGGGTTGGCTAGTTTCAATCACGTGATTGGTTCTGTTTAGAAATTAAAAGTGTTAATTTTCCTCCACTCCTCTGACAAAAAAAAAAAAAAAAATGGAGAGTGTGCAACAGATGCTTCATCCAACTCAGCATCATCATGAGAAGCAATGTTTGGTGGATAGATGTAATTAAAAGACTTGCTTCAGTCTTATCCAGTTGACGTGTAAATATTGAAATAAAAACACAAAGGTAAGATATATCTACCTGACCAAGTCATCAACCTTAGCTACTTTGATTTTCTCCCCATTTTTTTTGGGGCTTTTATCTTCTCATATATACTCGGCTTCATTAACCTTAAATCAGCTGGCTAATCAACATTTATAATGGTTTCAATTAAAAAAATTTATGAATTCTCTGTTGTAAAATTCTCAAAAATTTCGCAATGTATTAGTTATGTAGGTTTTTAAATGCTAACAATTCATCTCATATAAAAGATTAAAAAGTTAAAAATATGTGAAGTTTGTTTTTTTTTAAAAAAGAAAGTTTGGAATTGAAAATTAAGTTGGTATAAACAATAATTGTAATAAGTTAATAAAGAGTTTTAACTTAAACGATATTTTGAATTCGAATCCTCGTAATTCTATCTGAATTGAATTAAATTAATAAAAATTTAGTACATTTTAAATATTTTTCTTAAGAATCAAAAAGGGAAACAAGAATCAAACATTTAATATCTTGATATCTTTAAGGAAAATTTACCACTAATAAACTACTCAACTTTATGCAAAAATAACTTAAACTATATTAATTCAGTTATAATGGATCTCATAACATATAAATATACAAAAATCTAATCTAATTTTTTTTAAATAGTACATAAAAAAGTAATTAATATCAATTTTTTTTTTAGTTTTTACTTGGAAAAGTCATTGGAAGTTACTATAATTTTAGCATTATATATTTTTGAACTGCTGAGTCAAATATTAAGACCAAAACTTGAATCCATAAATAAATTTAGATTATAACTAAATGTGTATCAAAAAAATTAGCTGTAGTTGACTACTATTATAAGTTAAAGAATCTAATTGAATATATCTAAAATAATGTAACAAAAATATTGCAAAATCTATTTGAACGGCTCATAGCAAAGCCATAGTAGCCGGAGCTGTTGATATCATTATAGCCATCAATATCCACACTGCTCCTAAACCACTCTCTCCTCCTCCTTCTTCTTCTATAAAACAAACCCTAAACCACCATTTCTTGCTCACAAATATATTATAATAATAATAAACACCTCTTTCAACTTGCCTCTCTTGTCTTGTTGCGTTTCAGTCCCCTCCATTTTTTCTTCTCTTAGTAACAGTCGTTTAAGGTCCAAGAAAACGAAGAAACTGTGGATTAGAGAAAAAGGTTTTGTTTCTTTTGTTCGGTTGTTACTTACATACAGGGAAAATATTTAGTTAGTTTTTAGAGGAATTAATTAAAGAAAAAAAAAAGATGGGATTTCTCCATAAGCTATGGGACGAAACGCTTGCAGGGCCAGCACCTGAGACAGGGCTGGGAAAACTGCGTAAATATAATTCATTCTCTGCAGCTGCCGCATCACGATCATCATCAGCAGCAGCAGAAGCAGCGCCTCCTGCAGTTGTTGTGCCTCATGAGGAGATGTTTATTACTCGAAGTATTACAATTTTAAAGACTAATAATAATAATTTCAAGAACCTTTCTATTGATCCTGGTTCTGTTCCTGATTCTCCTGCTTCCTCTACCTCTACTCCTAGGACCCCTTTTTGTGGTTCTGTTCCTGATTCTTCTGCTTCCTCTACCTCTACTCCTAGGACCCCTTTTTCACGTAAGTTCTTCTTTGTTCTTTGTTATTATAGATTGATTTCCATGAAGAAAATCAAGAAAAGGGTTCTTTTTCCTTTTCTCTTTCTTGCTTTCTTCATTGATCTTCTAATAAAATAGGTCTTTGTGTTAACTAGTTTTCAACTGTAATTATAATTTCATAATTAACTTGATACTACTACACTAAAAAATCATTGATGTTAAATAATTAGTGAATGTTTTTTTCTGGTCAAGTAATGTTCTAGCATTCAAATGCAAGAGTTTTGAATTTTCTTAATTAAGATTCGGGTCTTATATATGGAAAAACTTTCCTTTATGAGTTGATCTGACTCGAACTCCAAATTAATCAGAAACCTTGAATCTATTAGATTCCGAGGGTGTCAAATAAAAAAAATTATTTTTTTTAAAAAAAATTATTTAAAAAATTTATTTTAAGTATATCATATGCATTATGGAGTATAATTTTTAAAATCACTAGCAAAAAATATTCTTATAATTTTTCTAATAGATCTTGAGAGATTAAGAATAGATGGCTCTTTTTCTTGATTCACATCAATTGCAACATTCATTTTCCCCCACTTTAATTCATCAATATAATGATAGTTATTTATTCACGATTGTATAGGCCAAAAAGCGAGTTTGTTGAATTAGTTAGTTAAGAAACAGTTGCGCTATGAGTGGTTGGTGTAATGGAGTCCATAATTTGTGTCTGAGAATTTAAGTTTCTTTTATTTTCTTAGCTACCAAACATGCATTCTACTTGCACACTAAATGTAGTTTGGTTTTGTGAATCATGCACATGCAGCTGGGACACCACGCAGGGATTTCAAGAAATGGACCAGGAGAAAATCGTCAGTTGATGCATCAGAACAAGCTGAGCCTAGAAGTCTGAACGTTTACGATTGGTTCTCTTCCTTTTTTTTTTTTCTTCCACTATACTAACATTTATGCCCCTACCCTATATATATATATATGAGCAATCATACATCCGTGTCGACTGTAACGTGAACAATGCGTAAAATATAATTTGCTTAACATATTTTTGGTGATTTATTAAATATAAAAAGTAAATATGTAATTTTACACGAGTAGCGATGCACTCTTCACTTTGCGGATCATGACATGAATTTTTAATTTTATATATATATACCATTTGGACATCTATAGTACTCTTAAATTAGTCCTCTTTAGCTACTTAATGTAGGTTAAGCAAATCACATTGAAAAACACCACATTTCTACAACATTAATCATGGCTTATACTATGGATTGTCCCTAATGTATTGCCTAAATGTTTTCATTGCAGGATTTTGATGAATGCTTTGGACCGTTGAGAGAGGATATATATATACTGACGATTTTGCTTGAAGGAATCGGCAGCAATAATAATTAATTAAAACTCGTGTACATATAGAAATCATATCTTGTGCATTTCTTTATATGCACACATAGATATGACAACTACTAAAAAATATATTAATAATTAGAATAGACTATATTACATATGGTTCGATCAAATAATTACGATGAAAGAACTGAATATCATATCACTTTTTGGAGTTCTTGAAAGAGGAATGAAGTAGGAAAACCGGCTTTGAAATTTGGAATCCAAGAGATATATCCATTAGGGCTATGTATATGTATATAAGTTTGTTGAGGGGTGTTTTTTTTCTTTTTTCTTTTTTCTTCATTTTTTGATGTACATATGGTGTTTTTTTTTTTCTTGGATTTGTAATATTTCTTGTAAATATGGGCAGTGTATTTAGAATCCTCTTTCAATGAAACTTAGTGGAGCTTGAGAAAAAAGAAAAAATTCTAATCTTTGTTTCTTTTCTTTTCTTTTTTTTTTTTTTAACAACTAATCTTTGTTACTTCAATTGCTAGCCTGATGGCCAGGCTATTGAGGGATATTGTAGAGGGGGCGGTTCGACTCCCCCCCCCCCCTCCCCTCTCATGATCAAAAAAAAAAAAAAAAAAAATTGAGCTAGCTAGCTAGGTGGATGATTACTTTACTTCTGTTGTTTTGTTCTTGTGCACTTGAAAATCAAGATGTTCTAAGAAGACTGATGCAAGACAGGCTTTCTGATCAATATATTCAAGACAATGACTAGAAGTAAGCCGAAATATAGGAAAAGCCCAAGGAAAATCTTACACATTGAATGTGACATCCCTTATCCGATACAACTATTGATTAATATTTGTATAAAAAATAACTTTAAAAAAATATTTTTCCCATAATATTCTATCAATGTAGAAACAATTTTGTATTGTTTATTAAACAAAATATAGTTTATTTTGTAATAAAATATAAATAATAATGAATTAAAGATCTTTTATGATATGTTTAGCTTTTATTAGAAATATTTCTTTTTTTGTAATTAAATTTACAAATATTTTATAATATATATTAAATACTGTATTATATATAATTTTTATTTGATGTCTCTAATATTTAATACCTAGAAGATATTCAATTATTTTAAAACTCGAGCTAAATAAATCTATAAAAAAAGATAAATCTTTTTTGACATCTAATTTTTTAATATATAGAACTTAAATTTAAAATATTACTTAATAATTAAATGTTTTATTTTAAAATAAGAATGTTCATAGAAACTCCATAAAAGTTTTACAATCCTATGTTATATGAACTTAATTAATTTTTTGAACTCGCTTAGTAAATTAAAGTATTTGATTGAGGAGAAGAGTTTTCTTCTCAATCCCCTCTCATTCTTTCATTTTAAGGCAAAAAGCTTACGTATCTAGATTCATTGTAAAAAAAAAAAATCAAATGATGCCAAGAAATTAAAAATAGCACAAGTAACTTTCAAAAAAAAAAAAAACAGCACAAGTTACGCCAAAGAAAGAGGACGACATAGATTACCGGCACCAATACGTCACCGAACCAATTGCCGTTTCCTTTTCCACTCTCTGCATTTTCTGACACTCCCTGGCCTTTTCCCCTCAACTTTTGTTTTACCTACACTTGTCGGTTGCCGTTCGGCGACTCTTACTCTAATTTCACTTGCCGGTCACTTTGGGTCCCCACTGCACAATCCTTCTATCGACACATGAGCTTACAATTGGTCGCCGGTTTTGGTTACCTTTGCGTCGAAGGAGTTCGTTAACAGTTAACAAGTCCCCTAATATTGCTGAAAGTCTAACTTGATCCTAATGTCCTTATTATCCTCTTAGAACTAAAATTATATTTCTTTATGAATTATTGGTATAAAGGATAAATCGGATTTTAATTAATTTAATTTGACTAATATTAAATTTTAATTAATTTGATTCGACCTGAATAATATAAATATAAAAATAATAAGTGTAGCTAAAAATAATTTTATATCAATTAATCCCAATAGTTATTAACGTCAAAGTTATATTTTTTTAATGTTATTATGATATTTTTATCATTAATATGCTGAATTAATGTAAATACTTCCATTAAATTAGAAAAAAAATCTGAATTTATTCTTTTTTTATCTTATTATTAAAAAAAGAAAAATTTATAGCTCATATTAAAAAATAATTAATTCAATAAATATAATCACCAATGATACAATATAGTGGTGAATTTACATTCATTGAATAAAAATTTTAATAACATCATCTTAAATACTTATATCAAATGTAGCATCAAATTAGACCATATTCAGTAGAATTTTTTTATTTAATTTGGAGCGTCAAAAATTTCTTTTTTCTAATAGTTGGGAAGTCTTTTATAGAGAAAAATAAAAATCAAATATGTGATTTACAGCCAGAGACCAAGAGAGGGTAATTTCGGCAATTAACAGCACCGGGAACCGGCAGCGGCTTGCCAAAGCCATAGCCATAGGTATTCCCGTTAATTCCCCATAAACACCATGTCGTTTTCCGTCAATTCCCATCTCCAAACAAACTTCACACCTACCAAGCCGGCAACCAACACTCTCCATCACGCCGGTGACGGAAAGTACAAACACAACCAATTCTATCCTTCCACCTCATTTCTCTCCTCGCTCCTCCTCTCTCCACGTGTCTTTCCCCACTTCTCATTCTGTACCCCCACCTTCTCCTTCTCCGTCAATCCCCACTTTTCCCCGTCAACGTTTCTTTTATATACTCCACCCGCAAGCGCTTCCTTCTCCCCTGTTTCTCTCCTTCTAATTGTCAGATCTAAGCCGTTGATATTTTTCTAGTTTTTAATGATGGACGACGATGATGAGATCGAGATCCAGTCACACACATCGCCGTCGCCGTCGCCGTCTCCACCTAACGGGAGAATTACAGTTACAGTCGCCGCCTCGTCCGCCGCCGCAGCGGCACCTCCTTCTCAGAATAACGATAGTTTAGCCTTGGCGCCGACTCCGACTCCGACTCCGACTCAGATCCAGCACCAACCGAAGGCCAACGGCGGAGGAAGAGAGGATTGCTGGAGCGAAGGCGCGACGGCGGTGTTGATAGAGGCATGGGGAGAGAGGTATTTAGAGCTGAGCAGAGGGAATTTGAAGCAGAAACACTGGAAAGAAGTTGCAGACATTGTGAGTAGCAGAGAAGATTATACGAAGTCGTCGAAGACAGATATTCAATGCAAGAATCGGATTGATACTGTGAAGAAGAAGTATAAGCTGGAGAAAGCTAAGATTGCTGCTGGTTGTGGACCTAGTAAATGGCCGTTTTTCGAAAGATTGGATAATTTGATCGGTCCGGTGGCTAAGAATTCTGCTTCTGCTGCTGCTGCTGCTGGGACTCCTGCTAGAGCTACTGCTGCTGCAGCAATTGCTTCTTCTGTTTCTTTATCGAGTAAAGTACCTGTAGGTATTCCAGTTGGGATCCGCAGCGGCGGAGTTAGTATGCCCAATTCTAACATGTATCACAAGGTACAATTGAAGAGCAACAGATTGATGAAGAGTAATAATAGTAATGTGAGAGGGCAGTTTCGAAAGCGCGGTCATGTGGAGACGGAGTCTTCTGAAGAGGAGGAGGATGAGGAGAATTTTCAAGATTCTGATGATAGTCTTCCACCGGAGAAGAAGCCGAGGGTTGTGCAGAAAGGGGCGAATGCGAAGGAGAAGAAAGGGTGGTGGGGGAATTCAATTCGGATGTTGACACAAGCTATGCTTAAGTTTGGAGAAGCTTACGAGCAGGCTGAGAGTGCTAAGCTGCAGCAAGTGGTAGAGATGGAGAAAGCAAGGATGAAGTTCGCTAAAGAGCTGGAATTGCAGAGGATGCAGTTTTTTATGAAGACCCAAATGGAGATTTCGCAATCATTTTTTTATGCAGTTTCTCTCGATCATTTCTTGATGATGGATGGACGTGAAGAAAGGTTCTTGTAGAGAAAATAATGTATGCAAATGATCCTTTAGGAAAGGTATGTAATACAGACACATCTTTAGGAGAGTGGTCTGCCTGATTCATCTTTAGAAGTAGCTA
>CATIWK010359985.1:0-10681 GCA_949634005.1 Mallotus japonicus
TCTATAGACGTCACCATTAGAAAGAAGAGACCCCATCATTTTTGACAAAATATGTGTACAAGCCATAGGTGTAGATTGAGATTTAGAATTCTCCATCTTAGTTTGTTCAAGTAGCTAATGAATATACTTGCACTGAGACAATAACAAACCACCTGTAACAAGAATAACTTCAATCCCTAGAAAATAAGCAAGCTTGTCCATGTCACGAACATGAAATACTTTTTGCATCTCAGCAACAAGACGATTAATTAAAACTTAAGATGAGCATATAATTATTATATCATCAACATAAACCAAGAAAAACACTTTGTCAGAATCTTGATGAAAATAAAAAAGAGTAGTGTGCTTTTGAATGTTTATAACCAAGAGAAAGCAGAAAAGAACTCAGTCTCAAGAACCAAGCACGAGGATCCTGCTTTAACCCATATAGTGACTAGTGAAGTTGCAAACATGATTGGGGCGATCTCTATCAACAAACCCAGTAGGTTGCATCATGTAAATTTCTTCATTAATGGTCCCATGTAAAAAGGCATTAGATATATCTAACTGCCTTTGATTCCAACCAAAGTGAATTGCCAAGCTCAATAAAGTTCAGATTGTAGTAGCCTTAACTACTGGACTGAATGTGTCATGATAATTAACACCAACAAGTTGACTAAAACCCTTAGCCACAAGGTGAGCCTTGTACC
Source organism: Mallotus japonicus (assembly GCA_949634005.1). Lineage (NCBI taxonomy): Eukaryota > Viridiplantae > Streptophyta > Magnoliopsida > Malpighiales > Euphorbiaceae > Mallotus > Mallotus japonicus. Next base: position 690 of record CATIWK010359985.1, read on the forward strand.
AACTAACACTCCCATCAGGATTTCTTTTAATTATGTATACCCATTTATTCCCAACAAGGTTCTTTCCAGATGGACATGGCACCAAACTCCAGGTATTAGTTTTAAGCAAGGCATCATATTCTTCACGCATAGCAGCTCTCCATTCCTCAAATTTTCTGCCTGTTTGTAAGTGGTAGGTTCTGTAGTAAGATAATCAATGGTGGGTTTGGTTTTGGATGATGTGGTAACAAGGTTGATATGTCTCTTTTGTTGTGTGCTTGGGCGAAAAGTCATACCATGAGTATGGGTTGGTTTAGTAGGTGGAGGAATATTGTCTTGAGAAAAAGATTCGGTAGAAGAGGGATGAATATTTGGAGAGATAGAATTGAGTGGGATAGGTACGAGATTTGTTTTAGTATAAAGAGAAGAGAGCGTCGTTGTCTTTGGAATATTTGAACTGGTAGAGGATGAAGAAGTTGGCGCTAAAATAGGAGTAGATGAGGTCAAATTATTTGGAGAAGATATTGGCATTAAATTGTGATATGCATTTGAAAGAGATTGAGATAGACTAGATAAAGACAAATTTAAATTAGAATGGGAATTAGTTTCACCAGTAGGAATAAAAAAGGAATTTGAATTCAATTAAGTGCCTTACCTGAGGAGAAGTGTAAATGATCTATACAAGTAATAGTCAACCAATCAGATTCCTTTGTTGGAGAGACCTCACGTTGCATGGGAACAGTATGAAATGGAAAGGATTGCTCATCAAACTTGAGGTGCCTGGCCATATAAATTCTACTAGTACTAAGATCAAGACAAAGATACCCAAAGTGTGTGGAAGACAACGCACAATTAACACAAGGCAAAGAACGAAAATTAAATTTCACTTCGTTATAAGCACGTAAAAAAAAAAACCTGACACCCAAAAATTTTAAAATTGACATAATTGGGTTCTTTGTGATATAAGCAATAATATGGAGATTTATTTTGCAATACTAAGGTTGGCAAAGAATTAATAACCATAACAACATTTGCAAAAGAATAATCCCAATATTTTAATGTCACTTTACTATGAGCTAACATGGACAACCCACTATCAACCACATGTCTAATTTTTCTCTCTACAACGCCATTCTGCTCATGAGTATGTGGGCATGCTAAACAATGAACAACACTAGTCTCCTTAAAAAATTGACTCAATTTTCTATACTCACCTCCCCAATCTGATTGCACAGCTTTAATATTGTGATTAAATTGATTTTCCACTAGTTTTAAACATCAAGAATACACGAGACAAATCACTTCTTTGTTTCAAAGGATAGTACCTTGTATAACTAGTGAAATCATCAATAAATAACACAAAATATTTATGACCAAGAGCAGATACATATGGAGAAGGGCCCCAAATATCTGAAAAAATTAATTCTAAAGGCTTAGTACTAGAATGAGCAACAGGTAAATTTAGTAAGTTTCCCTTGACAATAGGATGAACAAACAAAATTTTTATTTGCACTGGACAATGGTAAATTAAATTCAGAAACAAGAGAATGAATTTTTCTAATATCAGAAAGCCCCAATCGTGCATGCCAGTCTTCCAAAGATACTCTTTCAACATGATTAACTTGATTGGGTGGAGAGCACTGCAACTTGTATAGACCATCTTCACTCTTTCCCTGAAGCAGGACCTCCTTCGATTCCTTATCCTTGACAACAAAAAAGAAGGGTGAAGCTCAAAGAAACATTCATTGTCATTAGTAAACTGATGAACAGACAGTAGCCTTTTAGTAACTTGAGGCACATGGAGAATATTACGAAGATGTAAAGATCGAAGTTTGGAAGGAATTTGTGAAGAACCAGTATTTTTAATTTACAAACCTTGACCATTAGCAAGATGGAGCTGCTGATTATTGCCCTTGAAATCTTTAAATATATTCAAATTTGATAAGTCAGGAACAACGTGATTAGAGGCACCAATATCAGGATACCATGGGAGTGTCGCTGCTGGTTGAAAAAAAAGGAATATGGAAATTGTTGTCCAGCAGTGTAGGCTAAATTTGCCTGGGAAAACTGAGAACCTGTAGAAAAAATTGATTAGAGTTACCAAAAAAACTGAGAATTATATCGCTTTCGGCATATGTCTACAGTATGATTTCAAAGACCATATATCTGGCAAGGAGCACATAATTGATTGTTCCTGCGATTAGGATTATAAGCTCTTGGAGTTGTGAATGATGCAAATTTTTTTTTTTTGGTGTAGGGAGAAGTGGTGGTTTTTGAACCAGATTAGTAGTAGGTAATTCTTGGTTACTTTTGAGCAAGATTTCATGAGCAACAAGCTGACCATGAAGCTCATGAAAAGGTATATGTTCAGGTCAAATATTGAGAGCAGTAATGATAGGGTGAAACTCAATGCCAATATTCCTATAAATGATAGCATTAAATTTAGATGATGAGAGTGGTCTTCCTGTAGCAGTCAATTCATCAGATAAGGCTTTAGCTTTTTGCAATTATTGAGAAACCAACATATCATGGCGTTTGAACTCTTGAAGATCAATGTGGAGTTGAAATTGCGATTTTGAGAAACAGCGTTAAAAGCATTGGCAAGAGAAGTCCAAACCTGAAAAGATGATGTTAAATCGATAACATAAGAAAATACCTCCTCAGATAAAGAAGAGAGCAACCAAGACATAGGCATTTGGTCCTTTTTGAACCATTTTATATAGGCTGGATTTGGAATAGTAATGATAGGAGTTGTTTTAGTCTGAGTTTCTTTAGGTGGAGGTGCAGTACCATCAACAAGATACATAAGATTTTGATAATTGAGGAGAGGAATGAACTGAGTCTTCCAAGCAAGATAATTGGTAAATTTCAGTTTGATGGCAAATGTATGTGCTGGTGTAGTAGAAGAAGAAGTGATTGCTGTAGAAAAAGAGGAAGAGGATGCTGAAACAGTAGAAGAAAAGGAAGAGCTTTAAGAAGAGGATTCAGAAGTCAATTTTTTTAATGCGCTGATACCATATAAAAGGAGAGAAATTTGTATTAATTTTATATCTGTGTACAAGAAGATTACAACATTGTATAAATGGGCAAAACCATAACAGAACAGCCTATGCTATCCTAACTAACCTGATATGATAAAGTTACATTTGAATACATTTAAACTTGATATTTGAACTGGAAAGATAATATCCTCTTATAAATGTAATGGTTTGTGTAAAAAGCATTGAAAGACATGAAAGAGGTACAATCATGTTGCACGCACAGTGCATTATACATATTTTTGTTTGAAATTCTTTGACTGGTTAAAATTTTTTCTTGTGACCATAGGTTGGTATGATGCTGTAGTCCTTCCTGTAAATGAATTAAAATGGACATTCAAGGAGGGTGATGTTGTTGTTCTTTCAACCCCAAGACCTGGAACATGTTGGTTGTAAGAACTGCATATTTTTTTGTCTTGGATCATCCTATTAAATTTTGTTCGTTTGGCTTTTATATGATATGAATTCTTATTGTCTTCATGTCAAGCAGTCAGATCCAAGAGGAACACCTCAACAAATAAAGATGATGATGAATCTGAGGTCAGTAGACGTGTGGCTGGTACTGTTAGACGACATATTTCTTTGGATACTCGTGATCCTCTTGGTGCAATCCTTCATTTTTTTGTGACTCAAATTATCCTTACAGGTTATTTCAGATGCTATAGTTTCTTAGCCAGTTTTTCCCTGGCCACTTTGGACATTCTTTTCTTTTTTTTTTAAAAATGTTATCAGGCTGTTGTCTATTTATTTATATTCTTCTGTTTATTTATTTGCAGTAGCAAGGCTGATGAAGATCATACTTTAAGGAAACTCCAGCCAAGAGGCACATGGTATATATTTAACTGTACTTGGTTTTTTAGCGACCACTCAGTGCGAGTATGTTGCCTTGCATGCATTTTGCCTGCTAATGTGGTATCAGAGCACAAGAAGATCTTAAGGGCCAAAACAATGATAAAAAAATTTAAATATGGCTTCAACCTCCACATCATCTACTATCTCCTTAGCCACACCTCCAACTTTCACAGAAGAAAACTAAGATTATTGGGCTGTCAAAATGAGACTCTTTTTTAAAGCAAACGATTTATGGGAGATTGTAGAAAATGCCTTTGAGCCAAGAGAAGAAGAGGAATAATACACAGATGCTCAATTAAGGGTTCTAAAAGAGAATGAGATCAAGGATGCCAAAACATTGGCTCACATTCATAATGCTCTTGTTGACTCCATTTCACCAAGAATTATTAGAGTCTCAACAGCAAAAGAAGGATGGGCCATACTCTAAGAAGAGTTCCAAGGAACTGCACAAGTGAGACTCATCAAACTCAATAATTTGAGAAGAGAATTTGAGAATCTCAAAATGAAGGATGGTGAGAGTGTGAAAGATTACTCTTCCAAAGTCATGGAAGTAGTAAATCTAATGAAAATTTATTGAGATACTATTCTTGATCAAAGAATAGTTCAGAAAGAGCTTGTTAGCTTAACGAAAGATTTTAATACAATTGTCTCAATCATCGAAGAGTCCAGAGACTTAAGCAGCCTCAGTGTTATTGAGTTGTTTGGCTCCTTGCTAGCATATGAGGCAAAATTCAACAAGAGGGCAGAAGGCTCAACAAAAGGTGCCTTCCAAACAAGGCATCAAGCAAAACAATTAAAGCAAAAAGGCGAAAAAGGCAAAGATAAATATTTTAAGAAAGAAAGAAAGAATGTTCAAGCATATAATGGCTCTATGTGAAATGCTTCCCATAAAGGAAAATTTCCTCCATGTGGCAGTTATGGTAAAACTAATCATCCAGAAAAGGATTGTTGGTTCAAAGGCAAGCCCCAATGCAGATTTTGTAAGAAGTTTGGCCATATCGAGAAAGATTGTAGAACAAAATATGGCCAACATAATAATCAAGAACAAAATGTGAATTTCACAGAAAGTAATGATGAAGATCACTTATTCTATGCTTGTCAAGATGCAAGCTCTAGCAAAGGCAATAAGAGGTGGCTTATTGATAGTATGATCGAGAAATCTTCATTAATCTTGACACTTTTGTGAAGATTCCTGTTTGAATGGGAAATGGAGTAGTAGTGGAATCCCAATGCAAAGAGACTGTAGAAATCGACAGCAAAAAAGGTATTAAGCTTATAAAAGATGTTCTTTTAGTCCCTGAGCTCAATGAAAATTTGTTGAGTGTCCCTCAAATGATTAAGCACGGATATTCTGTCAATTTTAAGGGTGATCATTGCACCTTATTTGATTCAAAAAAGAGAGAGATTGCTTGTGTCAAAATGCAAAATAAGAGCTTTCCTCTGAAATGGAATAACCCTAATGAAGAGGTTAACAAAGCCCAAAGTGATGAGACATAGTTATGGCACAAGAGATATGGACACTACAATATAGGTACTCTCAAACTTATCCACCAAAGATATATCATTCGAGATCTTCCTTCAGTTCATGATGTTGATGGTTTGTGTGAAGCCTGCCAACTTGGTAAGCAATGCATGAAGCCTTTTCTAATAGAAAGTACGTGGAGAGCAAAGGAGAAACTTGAACTTGTGCACACCGACATTTGTGGACCCCAGAGGACTTTATCCCTCAGTGAGAACAAATATTTCATAGTGTTCATTGATGATTTCACTCGAATGACATGGGTGTATTTCATGATAGATCGAATGTATTCCATATCTTTAAAAAATTCAAAGCTCTTGCGCAGACATAAAGTGGCTGCAAGCTGAAGAGAATTCGATCTGATAGGGGAAAAAGTACATTTCCTCTGAATTTGAAAAGTTTTATGATGATACAGGTGTTGAAAATCAACTCACAGTTGGGTATACACCTCAATAGAATGGAGTGCTGTATACTTGTTAAAGAGGCTTCCCACCAAGGCTGTGAAGTAGAAAACCCCATTTGAAGCTTGGAGTGGGGTTAAACCAACAGCTAAACATCTTAGGGTATTTGGCTTAATTTGCTATGTACATGTCCCATCTCAGAAGAAGGGCAAGCTCGATGATAAATCAAAGAAAGGAATTTTTCTTGGCTATAGCTCTTAATCAAAATTCTATAGAATCTTTAATCTTAACACTGAAGACATTGTAATCAGTCGAGATGAGGATTTTGATGGGAATGCTTTGTAGAATTTTCGATGAACAGAAGATTGAAAAAAGTATCATTCTAGTTCCTCAATTTGAAAAGCATCAAGAAGATGTTCAAGATGATTATGAAGATGATGATGGTTGGTTTTCTCCAACCACACCCAGTAAATTCTCTAGAGGAGGTTCATACACCATTGTCCGATGAGATTGCTACAGGTCGAAGAGGTAAAAGATGCTTGATTGACATCTATCAAGATTATCCAATCATCCATCTAGATCTAGAGATATGTGAATCTTGTCACTTTGTAATTCATGAGCCAAATAGTTATATTGAAGCTTCCAAGGCTAAAAAGTGGCAAGAAGCCATGTTGAATGAAATTAATATGATCGAGAAAAATCACACCTCGGAGTTGGTTGATAGACCAGAGAATAGAAAAGTGGTTGGTGTAAAATAGGTCTTTAAAACCAAGCTGAATCAGATGGGTCAATCAATAAACATAAGGTGAGATTAGTTGTCAAAGGATATTTTTAAGAAGCTGGAATCAATTATGGAGATACCTTTGCTCCAGTTACAAGAGCTAATACGGTTAGAACTTTAATTGCATTGGCGGCTTAAAATAGTTGGAAGAGTTACCAACTTGATGTAAAGTTTGCATTCCTCAATGGTACTTAGATAAAAGAATGTAATGGCTTCTTTTCTTATTATTCAATATGTTACAGAACTGATATATAACAGAGTATAACAGAGTACTAAATATATAGAGTATTAACAATGTGTTGCTCCCATGTGTACCCATCAGTAATATTCTCTAACCCATCACATGTTGTCTTGAGTATATTCTATACATCTCTGTGTCCATCATGTTGTGCGTAACATGCTATGTGTCCATCATGTTGCCATGTTACCCATGTGTAACATGCTGTCCACTTATAGTCAATACATAGCAGTACATATATTCAATATCCTCGCTCAAGCTGATGGTGAAATCTTGTGTAACCGAAGCTTGCTGAAGATGAAGAAGAACGGTTGCTTCGGTAATGGCTTAGTTAACACATCAGCCAACTGATCACGAGAGGAGATGGAGTGAATAGTAATTCGTTTGGACTGAACTAGCTCACGTACAAAATGAAAATCACACTCGACATGCCTTGTACGTGCACTGAAGACTGAGTTGGATGAGAGAAAAACCGCACCTAAATTATCACACCAGATTCGTGGTATACGCGAGGAAGAGACACCAAGATCAGATAGCAAAACTTGTAACCATTTAATATCAGAAGCTGCATTTGCAACAACTCTAAATTCTGATTTGATAGAGGACCTCGCAATAGTATTTTGCTTCTTTAACAACCATCCAATCAAGTTAGAACCAAGAAATATAAGAGACCCACTTGTTGATCGCCGATCATCTAGGTTGCCAGCCCAGTCGGCATCGGTGAAGATAGACAAATCAGAACCTAAAAATCGAGAGATGAGAAGACCATAATTCATGGTGCCATATAAGTATCTGAGTAATCTTTTTAAAGCTTGGAAATGTGTTGAAGTGGGACAGTGCATAAATTGTGTGAGTCGATTCACAGCAAAAATGATATCAGGCCTTGTCATGGTTACATATTGAAGAGAGCCACAACATTGGCAAAATCTGGTTGCTTCAGAAACCGAAAGCAATTCACCATCTCCTTTTTTTAAAATAACATCACTTTGTATTGGTGTAGAGATGGGACGAGAGTTGGACATGCCCATTTGCTTGAGAATGGTCTAAATATAAGATTGTTGATGAAGGGTTAACCCTTTGGAATGATGAAAAGCTTCAAGACCAAGAATATATCTCAACATTCCAAGATCACGTAGAGCAAAGGCATTGGATAATTGTCCAATGATAGAATGAACAAATGATGGATGACTCCCTGTAATTATGATGTCATCTACATACACTAACAAAAAACAGTAAATTGATTTGTTAGAGTAAATAAACAAGGATGAATCTGCATTAGAACCACGAAAGCCAATGGAAATGAGGAAAGTGCTTAATTTTTGAAACCATGATCTCATTGCTTGCTTTAAACCATAGAGGGATTTGCAAAGTTTACAGACATAACTTGGAAATTGTTGATCAAAAAAACCCTGTGGTTGCTTCATAAACACTTCTTCTTTTAAATCCCCATGTAAGAAAGCATTACTTACATCTAATTATCGAATTGACCAACTCCTGGAAATAGCAATAGAGAGGACGGTGCGAATTGTCAATGGCTTAATGACAGGACTAAACGTGTTTGTGTAATCAAGACCATACTCTTGTGTATAACCCTTAGCCACCAATCGAGCCTTATATCGCTCAACTGAACCATTAGCATGTCATTTGATTTTGTAAACCCAACGATTGCCAATAATATTTGCATGAGTTGGAGGAGGAACTAAATCCCATGTATGAGTCTTATAAAGAGCAGTCATCTTGGTGTTCATGGCGACTTGCCATTGTGGCAGAAGAATAGCTTTTGAGAATGAAGAGGGTTCAGTTTCAAAAGCAGGAGTGGAGCAAGTGGCAACATGAGCATGTTTGGAAGATTTGGCAATGGTAGAAGGACGTAATTCCATGATATGGGTTCTGTGAGAGGTAGGTTGCGTATTTGGGGTGTTGTTATGGAGGGGGAGATCAACAACCAAATTTAATCCGTCAGGATTGAATACGTTATTGTGGTTGGGAGTATTTGACGTTGTTATTGGGGTGGGATCGATTGATTGGTTTTGTGTGAGTGTTTGAGATGTAGGACAAGTAGTGTGATTAGGGGTGGGAGATAGAGTTGGAGGAGGGTTGGAATTGTTACCTGAATTAGGTGGGAGAGGAATCTGTGATAGTGGATATGTCAACTGCAGCCAAGGAGTAGAATTTGACGTGGAAGAGGAGGACACCACTACCGAATCAATTCTTTGAAAAGGGAATTTGGACTCATCAAATTTTACATGTCTAGCAAAAAAAATTTTCCCATTTTCTGGATCAAGACATCTATAACCTAAGTAATGAGGGGAATCCCTTAAAAAAATACATTCCTTACTGCGATAAAAGAATTTATTTTTGTTAAATGGTCGTAACAAAGGATAAACAGCACACCCAAAAATTTTTAAAAAAGAATAATCGGGTTTATGTTTAAATAAAATTTGAAAGGGAATAGCATAGGAAAGGGATTTTGTTGGCATGCGATTAATGAGAAAAATTGCTGTTTTAAAAGCAAAATGCCAATAGTTGAAAGGTGAACCACAATAACCAAGAATAGACAAACCAATGTCTACTATATGTCTAATTTTCCTTTCTGCAGTCCCATTTTGTTCATGAGTATGGGGACATGTGATACGATGATGAATACCAATTTTCTTAAAGTGAGTATGTAAAGAACAATATTCACCACCCCAATCGAAATTAAAAAATTTAATTTTGGTATTAAATTGCCTTTCTACTAAAGATTGAAATTGTTGAAAAATTGTAAAAACATCACTTTTGGCTTGGATTGGAAATAACCATGTAAACAAGGAATAATCATTAATAAAAATAACAAAGTACTTATGCCCAGAAGAAGAAATCATAGGAGCCGGTCCCCAGACATCCGAATGAATTAAATCAAGGGGAGCAGAACTTCTATGATTAGTCATAGGCAATGACAAACGATGAAGCTTGCCTAAACAATAAGCAGTACATTTATTAGAAGAAGAAGAAAATTTAGAACATGGTAATTGAAATTTTTGAATAAGTTGTTTAACAGCAGGAAAATTATGATGTCCTAAACGAGCATGCCATTGGTGGAGAGTAGTAAGATAAACATGAGGAAAACTCGAAGACTGCAACTTGTATAATCCATTATCACTGATCCCTTGAAGGTGGATTTTCTTGGTGGCTTTGTCCTTCA
>CATIWK010360007.1:0-18911 GCA_949634005.1 Mallotus japonicus
ACTAAAAGTGTTGTTATTCCATTTTATATTTGTATTGTTTGCAAAGTTTGAGATGATGGTAGTAGGAGTAGGGGTAGTTGATTTCCTCCTTTCAAAAAGGTCCGGGAGCTGGTGGGTTATCAATTCAAGGTAAGCGGATCGATATGATAGGCGGAATGGGTAAAAAAGCAAAGTGGGTCCCACTTACATGACACGTAAGATGGCAGAAGAATAGTCGGGTGGGGATCACGTGGGCAAGTTAGGTGTGTGGACCAAAACAGTCCATGTAGGATAGATCGGAATCTGCAGGGGACACGTCATCATGAAGGCTCCCATTCCAGAAGGATAAAAATATCTTTGCTTTGCTTTGCTCCAATATAATATAATAATAATATTATGATATAAAATAAAAAGTAAAAAAAAAAAATTAAATTCCTTCTCTTTGCATTGGCTCCATAATTTATGGGACACGTGGCATTTAATTCACCATACTAATTTATTTATTTCTTTTTTTTATATAAAAATTAATTCCATGGATAAAGAAGAGTTGAGTTTTTATCTAGTGTGCTGTTGGCTTTTGTAAAAGCTCTCATTAATTTCTTCTTTTAAGAAATTGAAATTACATATTAGCTCTTCGGGAAATTCTTTTAGAAAACAAAATAAAAATCTTTTAGTAAATTAGTGTATTGATAAATATAAAAAAAATTTGGTAAATTAAAATTTTTAAATGTTAAATTTAAAAAATTAAATAAATATTTTTTACACGAAAATTTAAATTCGAGTTTATAATCTTTAATACCATGAATAGAGTTTTCATTGTATCGCTGATTTGATAATATTTTTGCCCTCTATGTATAAATTTCTTTAAGCTAATAAGTAATAAGACATAAGGTGAAATCAATTAATGTCTAATGTTGAAACCTTGGAAAGATATAGCCACATATTGTTTTTTTTTTTTCCAAAAAAAATATTGTTATTTTTTTTAACAACAGGAATTGATATTCCATTAATTTGATAAAAGGGTTATATGAATAGACTAATCTTGATGTATACCTAATAGTCCTACAGTTAATTGAACGGATGGACAGTAATAAAAAGCTTATGGTATGCAACAGTGCTTCTAAAAGTTATAATTTTTGATTCTGAATGAGTTACGTGGCTCATTGTATATCAAATCTAAATTTATTCAGAGATTTATACAGATGATATGGTTTATCTGTCGCAATTCATTTTCAGGTCTAAATTCGACTGTTTAAACCTTTCTTTTGAGTTTTCAAAGTTTTTGTGTTTGGTTTTTAATTATTTTAGTATTTTAATTCGTCTTTTTGTCCTTTTTATTTTAGGTTTATTTAAAAATGCTATTTTATTTATCTTGTTCTATTAGACAGACATTTTTTTTGTCAATTTTAGAATTTTTTCAATTTTCGGTGTTCCTTTGAATCGACGAAATTGATGTCTATTTTTTTATATTTTTGAATCAACAGGTTATAAAAAGGTTGAATCTCTGGTATTCTAGTTGAATCAACAACTTTTTCAACCGTTATCCTTTTTAATTATAACTTAACTATGTCAGATCTATAAGAGAAATTACAATACAAATAAATTACTAAAATTTACAAGTACTGATATAACAAAATAAAGAAATACTTTTCAAAAAAAAAAATAAAGAAATAAATCAAGTATTGTTGAGAATGAACTCTATGACTCCTCTTTTAGTGAAATCTATTAGACTAGACATGTCCAGATTGCACAGAGGAATCATATGATCGCATCAAGGTGAGAACATAAACAACTCAATGTAACTAGATAAACCGTTAGAAGAAGTTTAGATCTATCAAACCAATAAAATAGACCAATAAACACACATTAATTGATAGATCAAACCATCAAAATATAAAAAATAACAAAATAATCTATTAAAACCTCACTAAAAGGAAGCATCACAAGCTAAATACAATAGATCTATTAAATACATGAGAAAAAAAAAAACCAAAACCAAAACCACCTCAAAAACCACTATAATATGAAGGAGAGGTTTTTTTTTTTTTGAAAAGATGAAGGAGAGGTTTTTTTAGGGAGAAGGAGGAGGTTTTTTGAGGTACAGTTGAGGTTAGTTTTCATATTGTTATTGGTTCAAAGTATTTTGACAAGATCAAAATCATGACTATAGTTGTTCAAAAAACAAATCATGACTATAGTTATCTACTTGTACTCTAATTTATAACAAAAAAACAAGATAATATATTTATACTAATTTTTATTTTATTTAATTAATATTATATCTTTGGTAAAAAAAAAAATTATATTATAATATATTTTTTTTTGAGATAAGTACATATATTAAACTGGAACAGCCATTACATCTTTAAGAGCAAGAAGAATCCTACGCCACTTAGTTCAAGTGATTAGTGGGTAACTAAGGTAATGGATTCAAATCCTAGGGATAACGTCCTTAGGTATTTAAATATTGAACTATCCATATAGAATTGGCTAATTTCAGTTATGGGATCGGATCCATTTAGAGATAGAAGGTTTACATTCCCTCCCCCATCCACCTCCTGTCAAAAAAAAAAAAAAAAAAAAAAAACAAGAAAGCTTTATAAAATCAGGAGCCTCATGCCTAATAGACAAATTAGAACCAGAGAAAGCTGCTTTAGCTAAGACATGAGCTACAGCATTGGCTTGGCGTTTAATATAATATATTTTATATTATATTATAATATAAAATATATTTAACAAATTAAATAAATATTTTTTAAGTAATTGAAGTGGTTAATTCTTCATAAAAAAAAAGTGAGAGTGATGAAATTCAAACTCTTCCTATCTGAATATTTATATATTTTTTTTGTCACTTGAGATATTTGCGAATACTAATAAATTAAAGAAATATTAGATTATAAAAGTTAAATACTATATTTTATACTATATATATAGACCAACTCAATAACAATATTAATTAGAATATACCTACTTGAGATTTTATTTTATTTTTTATTTTTTTGAAATTTGGAAGCCCAGCTACACCAAGTAAAAAAAATAGTAGTAATTTAACTTTAAAAATAAATAAATAAAAGAAGAAAGAAATGTTGGGAATAGCAAAAAGATGAGGCAAGTGGCAGATATTAGTGAGTTTTAATTAATTAATTAAAAATGTGGTCAGTAGCTTACGAAATTTAAAATTCTTTGAAAAGTTTTGATGTATGTAAAAGAAAGAGAGAGAGAGAGTTGTTTCAAACAAAGCTAAAAAATCATCAAAGACGAATAATTAGGAGCCAGCCAGCAGCTGGTGGTGAAGATTTTTTCTTCTTCTTTTTGTTATTAAAATAATTCATTATACTCTCCAAAAAAAAAAAAATTTTTTTCACACCGTAAATGAGAGATATCACACTGTTACAAATATAATAAATATTTTCATGAAATATATTAAACGAACGAATTTTATTCCTTTATAAAATGCATTTGATTTGATTGGAATTCGAAATAATAAAAATATAAAAATATCAGTATAATAAAAACAATATAATTAAGAAAAACAAACCCATAAATAAAAACCTTCCTTAGAAAGAAAAATATCACATAAATAACTGCGGAAAATTAGGGTAGTTTCCATCCATAAATCTCTGCAACTAGCCTTCTTCCATCTTTTTCCTTTCATTCCCTTAAAACCCTCCACTCTTTTTCAATTTCTTTCCGTCTCCTTCTCCTTCTCCTTCTTCTCCTCTTCCTTTCTAATTCCAAACACAAAACACAGAGAGAGAGAGAAAAAAAAAGTTTTATTTTAAAGATATCAAGAAATCAAGAAAGAAAATGAAAGGGTGTGAGCTATGTGGTGGTGTTGCAAGAATGTATTGTGAATCAGACCAAGCTAGTTTATGTTGGTCTTGCGATGAGAAAGTTCACTCCGCTAACTTTCTTGTCGCCAAGCATTGCAGAATTCTTCTCTGTCAAGTTTGCCAATCTCCTACGCCATGGAAAGCTTCTGGTCCTAAGCTTGGACCCACTGTTTCCATTTGTGAATCTTGCTTTTCTTCCCACAATCATAATAATCATGCACAACAACAACAGGGCAGAGATATTGATCATCGTGATGATGAAGAGAGTTTTGGAGGAAATGATGAACTTGATTCTGATGATGACGGGGATGGGGATGATGATTTTTCTGACCAAGATGATGATGATGATGATGATGAAGAAGAAGAGGAAGATGGTGATAATCAGGTTGTGCCGTGGTCGGTTACAGCACCTACACCTCCTCCTCCTGTAGCGAGTTCTTCTAGCAGCGAAGAAGAGGAGGAGGAGATTTCGAGTAGGTTTTTAGGCGGTTCTGCTGGCTCGTTGAAGCGTGCGCGAGAAAATAGTGCTTGTATTGATTCTGATGTATGTATTTTCATATGCATTCGTAATTTTTTTTAATTATTATTATTATACAGTAGATCTGAGAACACAATTATTAAAAATTTTGCAAATTGATTTGCAGGATGAGATTGGATGTTCGTATACGCAAATGGGTTCGGGAAGATTAAGCAGTAACGATGAATTGGAGTCATGTCGGCCATTGAAGCAACAAAGAAGGAGAAAAAGAGGTAGTGGTGAAGCAGAGGAGGAGGATCATCATGATCATGATCATGATCATGATCATGATGGTCAAGAAGAGTCAAGATCAACGGCTGTCATCGACTCACTCAAGAGACTCCAAAGCCAAATGGTTACCAATCGAGAAAACGCGTCTGCAACTATTGTTGGGATTTGCAGGTTGAGCAGAGACCATCACAGCCGTTGATTTTTCAATCTCTCGAACTAACACAAAACTACTCTTCTTTTCTTTAATTTTCTTTTTATAACCATACTTTTTTTTGTTCTTGAAATCACTTAATTATTTTATTTGCTAATTCAACATTTTCATTTTCTTTATTTAATTTTGTCTAATACTTTGCTATTTTTTTTTTTTTGTATGAAATGGTGTGTAAATGAGAGTGTTTCTTGGTTAATATTTCATTTTTCTACTATTTATTTCTTCTAATTCATTTGTGGTCAAGATTAATTTTCAATTCCTATATCACAATCTCTATTAAGAGTGGAATTCACAAATGATAGTCTAGTTATGCTGGTTGGCCTTGCGAAGTTTTCTAATGACATCTTTTTATTTAAAAAAAATGTTAATTTTTTTTTTCTGCATCAAATGATTTTATCTTAAAAATTCTTAGATCCTGTTAAGAGGTAGCATTAATCTTTAAAAAAATGATCCGAGTCTTGTTAGCTTAAAAAACTATTTCTTTATAAAATTCAAACTATTATGTTATTTTTTTTTTAGGAATGTAAACAAGTCGAATCAGGTTAAATTGAAGTTTTAATTAATTCGAATTGAGTTCATTTACTATCAACTTAAACTCAAGGTGAGTTTGGTATATCATTTATTGTTGGCTAATTGCATATGAATTTAAATAAATTTATAAAATATAAATTAGAAATTAAAATTTATTCATAAAAATTATAATTTCATTTTAATGATATATTTAAATAATTTTTTCCATTCATTTTAAATTAAAATTTATATATTATATATCTAATATCAAACTATTAATATATTAAAATTCTGAGTTAATTTTACAAATTTTACGAGCAGAATTTCGTATAACCTAGCTCAATTCATTTATTAAATAGGTTTTATTATATAGTTCATATAAAAATTTATTAGATTATATTTCAAATAACTCATAATAGTTGGACTTGATTAAAATCTTGGTTTTTTTTTTCCTTGGGACTAACTATCTTGTGGGTATAAAATGTGCACATGTTGTAGAATGGTAGAAGACTATAATAGCTGACTTTCACTCTTAATGTGGTAAGAGTGTATTGTTGTATGTCCTGTAATTTTCAATCCTGAAAGAAAAATAAATGGTACTTTGATTCATGTAACCTTCCAAATTGATCCAAATCAGGCTTTACCTTACAAAATCATGACCAAGACAAAACCAAAAGAAGAGAAGATGACTAGACTAGTGCCATATGTCCTTTTTTTTGGGTTCAAACACCACAAATTCTTGAATGGTTGGAAAATAGGCAAAAATGGTGTTTTGTCATTTGTCTGTAACAAGTGAACATATCACCACAGTTGCCATATTTGAAATAAGAAGACGGCAATGAGTGTAGATGAAGCTACAGCCGTGGGATGAATGTAAACCGTAGGAGAGGATGGTATGAAAGAGTAAAAGGTAGTGCTGTGCCGTATTGAATGGACCAAATATTTTTGCTGTTAAGAATTTGTGGTTTTTGTGATAGCACGCAAAGAACATAGTGTATGGTTGATAAACAACAAAACCCCACTTGATTTAGTATAACATTTTTTTATATAGAGAGAGAGAAGAAAGAGGTCCACTTGCGTCACTCCATGTGGTTTTTGGACTCGATATAAAGCTTTTACTTGGTACAAAATAGACATTGATGTTTTTTTTTTTTTTTTTTAATACTTGTGATGATTTGTTAGGCAGGTTTTGTTCCTTTTTTTTTATTATTTTCTTCGCAGGATATTTTTGGTTATATTATATTTTACTTGTTGATAACTTGATGAGAACTAATCTCTACGTTTGCTTATAGATAAGATAAGATTAGAAATACCCGTTTCATCTCTTTCTAATAATTTTTACCTAATAATAAATTATGTTGTACGGATACTTCAATTAGTAGTTATTTTTTATATCTATATTTTTATTTTTTGGTATCTGTGTTATTTAAATATTACAGTTTAGAAGATAAACATTTTAATTATAAATCATTTTTTTTATATTTGTGACCCCATTTTTGTGTCCCGTATACCGAGTTGCCTATTATCGACAAGTTGCATATAATGAACAGGTAAGCAAGGTTATGAAAATGACAAAATGAAATAGCAAACCGAGTTTTTTTTTTTTTTTTTAAAAAAGTCGATTTTGAAGTGTGGAGACTGGAGAGATGAGGGCGTCGGGTCCAACAAGAAGACACTGATTTGTGCGGAAGGGAATCTCTTGCCCCACGAACTTCACAAAAAAGTCCAAAAATTGGAAACAGTTAGGAAAGTAAACATTTCATTTAGTTCCTCTCCTTTGCATAGAGAAATTTGTCAATTGTTGTTCCAAAAAAAAAGAAAAAAAGAGAAATTTGTCAATTGTCAAGTTGTTTGGAACAAGTACTTGTCAACCACGGAATTTCAATAGAATTATAATTTGATAATTGATAAGTAGGCCTATGCAAGATATTTAATAGGTCTGCTTTTGCTTTCGCCTTCTCTATTCAACATAAATTCCAAGCTATCGTTTTTCTATATTAATTCATAGTAACAACACGTAAATATTGCTATAGTTCATATGCTAGTACAAATATTTTTGCTAAAATGCTGAGTTAAATACAACTTTATACTGGTACTACAAGCATGCCTCTGCCAACAAAATCTCTTTTTAAATTAGAGAATGTATTTTTTTGATAATGCAATGCCGTTAAAAGAAAAAAACAATTGTTATAATGTTTGATTCGGTGCAATTACAAAAATTCCATAAGCTGCCAAAATTTGTCAAAGAAGTCCAACACTAGCACCAAAATTTTCTATCTTTCCTACCAACCAGGAAGCTACAGCGTGTTGGAGATGTGCACACGCTTTAATCTCTTGTATAAGAAGTTAGCCCAGTGGCTTAATTAATTAGAGCATGCAACACCAGCCGCTTGTTTTTTTTATGGTCTCTATTCCTTCGCAGGATAAAATATCACTGATCTTTAATTTCTAGGTGATTCATAAAAAAACAATTACTTAAATTTACTTAATTTTTCTTTTTTAAAAAAAAAAATCAGCTGCAAATAATCAGTAGAATTATCAACTTTGAAAATTCTCCAATAATAATTCCTAAGTGACGCGCAAAATAGTGTTCAGAAATTGAAAAGAAAAAGGTCTTACATCTCCTAGTCATATCCTTAACCAAGCCGAATTCTAACCTGGCAAATGGGCATGCCCACAGAGACAACAGCGACCCAAGCTCAACGTTCAATTTAAAGGAGCCATTAAGGCAAATTAAGGACCATTATATGGAATATATGATTAAAGCATGGACCAGTTGCTTCCCTCCTTTTTTTTTTTTTTTTTAAAAAAAAAAAACGAGGACCAGATGCACATAGGTGTGAGTTTTACCATTACAAGTGAAGATAATTCTCAACTTTCAACTGCAAGGTATAGATAAGACTCAAGTCACTTTGGAGCTGGGGATATAAAAAGACTTAATCCCATGGTCCCAATTCCCATTTAAGTCTAGATAGTCGAGGACTATACTTCAGTGGCCCTTCCAGTGTGCGCATGTTGGTTAAACAAATTCTGAAAATGACACATACACTCTTCAAAAGAAATGTATATCACAATACAGTCAAAACATCTTTGTAAAGGCCTAGCAGAAAATGTGGAAACATTAAATTCATCAGCCAATACACATCACAAGTCCTCTCAAATTTCATACACGAGAAACTTTGATGACAACGATAGAAAAACCAGGAGCATGCTACAACCTTCTATTCTGCAAACATTCCAACAAAGACACCAAGTCTCTTACCATGTCTCCTAATCTCTGCTGATTGCAAACAACCGCTACATTATCCATAAGATATGAGACAGCCCAAGTGCATAATTGACATACTTGCATCTAATAGAGCAATGCTGGCACATGGAAGGGAAAATGCATTAAAATACAACAAGCTATTTCATGGGTGCTGGATGTGCATGAGAAATATTCTTGTTAAAAAATGAGAACAAGACAATGCACACAACAAAGCCAACAAAATGCAGGAAAACCAAAGATGCTGCAAGCACCTAACTGCATACCTGCCATGCAAAGGACTCAGCAATAGATTTGGAAGCTCTCTATGCATCTGTCCAGAAAGAAATAATATTGTCATTTAGGATGCAATTGTATCCAAACCCATGGTTCAAAATGCAGACCAATTTTACAAACAAAATAGGCCCCGTCTCAGTTGAGAGTTGGACCAAAAACAACAATCATGTTTCGCAAAGAATGAAAACCACTCAAACCAAACAGGCAATGAATTGCAGACTACCTAAGGAGAATGGAAAAGGAAATGGAAAACCAGGAAATCATGAAAACAGGTATTGTTAAACGGATTTTTTTAATGATACAGGAAACAGAAATACGGGGGAAAAGATGGAAATACTAAATATATAGTTGTATATACAAAAATATAAAAAATATAATGACATATATAAATATTTAAAAATATAATGACATATACAAATATTTAAAAATATAATGACATATATAAATATAAATATTACTATTGATCAATATTCAACTAACTGAATTATAAATTGTAACGTTCAGTTTAGAAAAATATAAAGAAATAATATACAGAACTTTTAAAAATTTGTTTCCTTTCTTGTTTAGAAAAAACTGAAGAAATGAGTTCCAATTTGGAAACTTATTTTTAATTTTTTCAATTTGCAAAAACAACTCCAAAACATTTCTGATTGAAGTTTCCCTGTATCCTAGCAGACTATGAATACAATGAATAAGCAATCATGCTCCAAGCAAAATTTACATTGTCTCAAAAGTCACAAGATAACATATACAGCCTAAAGTATCCTTTGAAACTAGGTGGAAGAAGTGCAGAAAATCAACTTAAAAAAAGAGTCAAATTTAACTTAAGTCAAATCTTGCATACATAAACGCAACAATATCATAATGATGTTCAGTAACTCTTTAATCCCTGCTCTTTCACTTGATTCTCCTAGATGTAAATACCCCATTAGAAAGGTAAGGAATGGCAGCACAATAACAGCACACTGCAGTTATATCATAGCTATGCCATACAAAGTACACATCGCACCATCAAACAAATATGTTTCAGCAATGGAGACAAAACTATTGAAGCACATGCCATGTCAGTTCATCTCATTTTCAGCCAAAGTAAAGAAGCGCAGGGTTCACTGTAAGCACAAAAGACGTCCCTGAATACAAGCAGAATATATATATATATATATATAGATATAGAGAGAGAGAGAGAGAGAGAGAGAGCACTTTCCAGGTTGACAGCACAAAAATACTCTCCTGGTAGCAAATCTGGAAAACAAAACTAACAATAGTTGCAAAATTCAACAAACATTTCCACATGAGTGATTATGAATTAACACATGCAGATAAATAATACAAAAAATCAGGTTAAGTTGCCTAAGGCCCACTGTTATTTAACCTGTGCCCTACGGCAAGACAAACACCAATGTGAAAATCCCTTCAATGGTCCATCAACTCAAAGCTGAATGACATCCGACCAGATTGCAATTAACAAGATGTGCTCTGGCGCGGCACATGATAATAGAACTCATCCCTACATATTATACATCTCAACTCAACTCAATTCAACTCAATTGAGCCTTAATCCCAAATTAATTGGGGTCCGCTATATGGATTCTCTTCCTCCATTCTACATGACCAAAGACTACATCTTCGGAAAGATGTAGAGCCAATAATTGTCTTTTACCACCCTTCTCTAAATTAGTCTCAGCCTACCTCTACCTTTCTTCACTCCATCTACCCTAACATCATCAATCCTTCTAACCATGGCTTCTATAATTTACATGCATGAACCATCTCAATCTACCTTCTATCAACTTGTTTTCAAAGTAGCTATTCCCACCATGCATTTTCATATTTCAGTCTAACGGCATTAAATTAGTATTTTTCCAAAACAGCAAACAAATAGATGAAAATCCTCAAAGTACCAAGATGCTTCTCTAGATAAATAGAACTTAAAAAGAGAAGGCACACAGGATACGATAAAATTCAAAAATCTGGCCAGACATCCACAAAGGATGACACTTTGTTATTCCAGAAAGTAGGGGTGAGCAAAATTCAACCGAACCCAAAAACCGACCGAAACCGAACCAAATCAGTTCGGTTCGGTTTCCATTTTTGAAAATTTGCAAATTTCAGTCGGTTAACCGAACCGACCGAAATACCGAACTTTACGATAAATTAACATATTTTTGAATAAAAGTCAGATCAGATCTCATGTATGGTTGAGATGGTAAGTCGTTTTTGTTAATTGTTTGAGGTTGTGGGTTCAAATCCCATAACCTACAACAATTTTTTTTGGTTGAAAAAAAGCACATCTGAAAAAAGCAACTAAAACACTTGAAAAAGGCATATTTGGGATTCGAACCCAAGTGGAGAAGGAGAAAGGACGAACGCCAACACCATTAGACCATCAGAAGCTTTTGTTTTTTATGTTTCTTTCATTTATTATATTACATACTCGGTTTTCGGTTAACAGACCGAAACCGAGTGGTTTCTTCGGTATTTGGTTCGGTTTTGACAATTTGAAAAAAAATAAAAACCAAACTGAACTGAAACCGTCCGTGCTCACCCCTACCTA
This sequence comes from Mallotus japonicus, assembly GCA_949634005.1. Lineage (NCBI taxonomy): Eukaryota > Viridiplantae > Streptophyta > Magnoliopsida > Malpighiales > Euphorbiaceae > Mallotus > Mallotus japonicus. Next base: position 11,377 of record CATIWK010360007.1, read on the forward strand.
AAAGCAAATCAAAAGGGCAATTAAGTAAATCTAAACTGTAATAACCAATTAAAAGTTTCTCAAATTCATTGGATCCAAAAGGGTCCATTGTCACATCCAAAGGCTTTGAAAAAAAAAATGTCAGGTCAGGTCAGGTGTAAAAATGTTAGAACTTAGTATTTGATGATTTGGAAAGAGAAAAGGACAAAGTAAAAAAGGGTAATCTTCTTAACAACATACAGCAGGTTCCTGAATAAGAGAAATCAAGCTAGCTTGCTTGTCAACATTATATGATCAACTAAACAGACTTGCCACTAAGGTTCATTAAACAGTTAGGATAACACTTCATATGCAATGTAAAGTAATTAGTCACAACAGGAAAAGAAAATAAGCCCATTTCATGGTCAAGGGTCTCATGTTTAAAATAATCAAGCCTGTTACAAACAAAAACCAAAGTAACCACTTTGTTTTGAGGGCACAAAATGACATTATTTCCACCAAACATAGGCTAACATTTTCCCAGTACCATTCTGATATCATGATTATAATACTAATTGTAAAATAGAAAAAATTACTAATTTTCTATAATGTTAATTGTTATATCACAAACACAACAGTGCCAATAAGTAAAAAAGAAGCCTCCTCTACTAAGTGGACACCACGAAATCCTTATCTCATCACGCATTTTAATCACACAGCAATCCAATTAGCACAATTTGAATATATAGTACCACTAATTAGTAACTAAAAAAAAAAAAACCTAAACATGCCTAATTATGTCAACCAAATGCACAATTACTCTTCACATTCAACACCATTCACGAACAAAAATCACAAAAGAAAAGATAAAAAAATACCTAACCTTTGCTCTTATCAGAAATTGCAGCAGCCCCGTCATCATCAGCATCCTCCTCAACAGGAACATTAATCACAGCTTCTCCAGCAGCAGCATCATCCTTACTGATATCATCAGGATATCTAACAACAACAACAGGACAAACACAATGATGGACACAATAATCACTGACACTACCCAACCTTCCATCACTTCCTCTTTTAACAGCACCAAATCCCCTGCTTCCCATTATCACCGCACTTAACCCTAATCTCTCAACTTCCAGACACAACCTCTCCTTCATATCGTGATCTTTCACTATATGAATCTTATACGGTATCTGCGCCTCCTTCAACGGTTTCGCTATCTCCGCAGCCTTCGAGGCGGTAAACGCATCAAAATCATGCTCAATCTGCTGTCGTTTTGACAAACTGTTATCGTTACCACTATCGTTATCGTTGCTGCCGCTATGGTTATGATCAGTATTGCCGCCGTCTTTATGAGTAGGAGTGGAGAGCGGGAGCGGGCCCCAGTCAGCACCGAAAAGAACGGAGGTAGGGCTGACGTGAAGGAGGATAACGGCATCGCCAGGACGGAGGTAGTGATGGACAGCCCAGCGGACGGCGTAGGCGCTCTCGTCAGAGAGGTCGACGGCGACGCCAATCCTGCGGCGAGCGCCAGCGGTGGGGGTGGGAGTGGCAGCGGAGGAGGTGGAGGAGGCGGGGGGTGGGTGGTGGTGAGAGTGGCGAGGGGAGGAGGGGTGATGGATCTTGATAGTCGGGAGCTGTGGTTGGTCAGGATCGATAGGGTTTTGGTGAGGGTTCATTTTTTTTTGGTTTTTGGTTGGAATTGGATTGGAGATTTGAAGAGATGAGAGGGTTTAAGTGCGAGTGCGAGGAAAAATGTGGAAAATAGGAAATGTTTTGTTGTTTGGGAAGGTGAGAAAGGGAGGGGGTAGTGAGGTCTGAGTGTTGCGCTGTGTTGTGTTAGCGTGTACCGTACAAGACAAAAAGAAAGTGTGAAAATGATGGGAATTTTATAATGTAATAAATGTAATTAAGAAACTTAATAAATGAAGATGAAGATTTGGGCCAGGTATGATTGATTCAGGACCCCTTGTTGTTCCAGGTATGATTGATTACCCTTATTTGTCCCCAAAAAAAAAAAAGATTTGGGCCATGTCTATTCATCTTTGCTTCGGCTGGGTTGTGGGGCTCTTATTGTCATCACTTGGGTGAACTTTGATGTCCATTGCTAAACTGATTTATGCTCTACCCCTAAACTAAGATAGCACTAGCAGTTTGATATCTTATAGCTAAAATACTTTAAAGTGAAGAAGAATGCATATTGAAAATCGGATTCAAATTTTAGGCATATTATATTTTTAGATTTGAGTCTTATTATGGAGAAAATAAATATTAAAAGAATTTTATCATTTTATGAGTCCATCCAACTTGAATTTCGAATTAATCACAGCTCTTATAACTATATAACTACCGCATATCGGAACATAAGATGGAAAAAAAAATTTGGATTCAAATTTTCTACTTAAATTATTACGTTATGGTTACATAGTGGACACTTTATGTGATTTTATTTTGGCAATATATGAAAAAAAGAATTTTCTTTTTCCTATAGGAAAAGGAAAGAAATCTTACAAAGCTATTAGGTCCAATGAATATAACAATCAAAAGCCAATTAAGATTTTGTTAAGCTGATTCGGGTAAATGGTACCTTTCACTTTCAAGCTTAGGCAAATAAGCTCATAATTTTATAATTATTTTTTTCCAGTTCTGTAAAATATGTAATTTGGTTGAGTGCTTGTTCATCTTTTGTCCTATTTTACACAGTGACAACAATTTTAGATGACCATAGCTGCTTGGCAGCTTGCTAATGAAACAATCATATATTATACAAGAATTTTTCTTGCTATTAGATTACTCAAGCTTCTGCTACAAGAAATGAAACATGTAAAAGAGTTTTCAATACTAAACACGATAGTAATGATATAAAAAAAAAAACTGATCACTATATGAGGTTTTGACTTGAGATGATGAATTGGTGCTCTTTTATCCTCTATCAGCTCTTCTCCAAGCCCCTTTTTTGTCAACATCAAAAGGGAAAAGCTTCAGCTTAGGACAATACTCAACCTTTAACAGATTTAAACATGGCATTGCCTCCTTAATCTTAGGCCACTCTACTTCCAGTTCATCTAAGTAACCAAGAACAAAAACCTCTATCTTCCATTTTTCATCCTGAGAAACCCAAAAAATAGGGTTCATTTCTGCAAGTGACTTGGAAAAGAATATTGAAAGGCACTGTAAATTGGGAAGGGAAGTTGGACTGAGCCAAGTTGGAGTTGAATCACTCTGCAAGCCATAAAGCTCTAATGTTCTCAATTCTTTAAGCTTAGAACACCAAATGTTAAGCTTGCAAGCAAATTCTATGCTTCCAATACAACCTTCAAAATCTATCTTGATAGCTTCAACTTTTGACAAATCATTTAATTCTTCTTGCTCAATTTGCTCTTCAGATGTTATTTCAATGCTAAGGCGGTTCAGTTTCATCAAGCACTTGAGTTCATTCACCTTGGCACCACATTTTTCATTTGATAGTGCAGGTTTAAAGCCTAGTAACTGCTGAAGATTACTAAGTTTACTCAATCCCTTGGGCAGACACTCCAAACAAACGCAACCAAGTACCTGCATTATGGTTAAATTTTTCAAATTGGTAATCTGTTGTGGTAGCCTTCTTAAATTAGGCCAATTGTAAAGGCGTAACACCTGAAGGTTTCCAAGGCTGCCAACTGAATCTGGTAATTTTTGCAGTCTGCAATTATATAAGTTTAGACAAACTAAATGCGACAGAAAACCAATCCCACTTAACCAATAAGTCTTGCAACTGATATTAAAATCAAAAGTTGGCGAGAATGATATATCTAAAGCCTTCAGCCTCTGTAGATGGTGCATATTGTTGCTTAACATTCCAGTGATCTCATGATTTTCTACATTTGTGAGGATTAATGTCCTGATAAATTTATAACTGGAGCCAAACTCATCCATATCCATGCCCTTAGATAAACCTCCTCGATGTGATCGAACACAAAATGGAATGAAAGATTCATCATTCAAGCCCATAAATTCTTCTTCCTTTACAACATTTATGATCATATCTCTTACCATATCATGCATTCTGCAGATAGAAATTGCACTTTCTAATGGATTTTTACAGACACCAATTAATAAACATCGACTAATCAATTCATCAAGGCATTCCTTTCCAATCTCATACGATGTCTTTCCATTTCTTTGCCAAATGAAACCCAAACCAATCCATATACTTATTATTTTAGGAGCCAACATTTCAAAATCTTCAGGGTATAAGGCAAGGCACAGTAGGCAGGACTTCAATTGTGCAGGTAAGTCCTCATAGCTTAAATGTAGCACTGAAAAAATTAACTTATCCTTCTTATGAGACACTAATTCTTCTTTCAAGTGATTTGATGCTCTTCTCCATGTATGCACAGAGTCATCCTTCCTTAACATCATTCCCGCAACAACCTTGATTGCCAGGGGAAGGCCTTTGCATTGTGCAACAATCTCTTTGCCTAAAACCTCAATTTCTCGATTCGGACATTGACCACCTTCCTTTGAAAATACCATCTTAGAAAATAATGACCAACCATTCTCTTCTGAAAAGAATTGCAAGTGATGTACATATTTTTCATTGGCACCCATTGATTTAACCACCTCCTCATACCTAGTTGTAATAAGGATGCAACTTCCTGTCTTTTGGGGAAGGCCGGATCTCAAACTTTCCCACCGCAGACCTGCATCAATACCCCAAACATCATCCAGGATAATAAGGTATTTTTTATCTAATGTTCTCAACAAGATGCCCAGTAGGCCAAAAATATCTGTTCTCAATGAATCCTCATCCACATGCAACTTTCTTAGCATGTTCATGATAAGCTCTTTTAATTTAACATGTTGTGAGACAGTTACAAAGATTATATGCCCAAAATGTTGTCTCACAATACTATTGTCCTGAATTTTCTGTGCAAAGGTTGTTTTCCCTATTCCCCCCATTCCAACAATGCCAATCACTTTCAATCTTTCATCTTCTTCCAGTAACCACTTCATAATAGTTGTCGAGTCATCTTCTAGCCCAACTATATCAGCTTCATGAACTAAGATCGGGTGCAAAACTTGTTTCCCTCCCCATTCCTCCACTTCATGCCTGAGGCAATTTAGGCCTGTTCCTAAGTATGGGATCATCATCTCTCTAGCTTTTACCATTCTTCTGCTAACCTTTCGTAATCTCCTTCCTACTTGATAACGAAAGGCTATTGAGGACATGGACAAGAAACTCAATAATGATCCCTGCCATCCCAAATTGTGTTCTAAATGAAGATGGATGTCCTCCAAAATATCATCAACTTCATACACAATGTCTCTTAAGTTTCTCATTGCCACCTTAAGAATTTCCATCCGATTAATTCTTTTAATGTTCTCCGCGTCTTTGAGATAACCCTTGATAAACAGAAGTTCAGTCTTCACTTCTTCAAGCTCACTTTCAAATCTCAGCTGTTGGCCATTGCTTAGGAGCAGACTCAGTAAACGATCCAAAACAACAGTAAGAACAGCATCCGCCATTATCCTGCACAATTTTAACATTTGATACAGTTTCTATATAGTCTGCTATTGAAAATTATTCAAGAAGTTTTCAACTTTTTTAGTACCATCAGATCAAACAGACCAAAATTGATGTTACTAATCAGCATAGATCATCATGAAAGTTTGAGATCAATAGCACACAGATACAAATTCTTAGTAGTAATGCCAAATGTAAAAATAATGATAAATGAATTCCATTTTCTTTATGACACTCGTTCCAACTTAATAAACTTAAGTCCTCATCAGGAACCTTAATTTTCGAAAAACTTAAGTTTCATTACCAATCTTGGAAGTTCTACGCATCTAGCCAGAAGATAATCAAATGGCTATCATGCTATATGTCTGTATCAATAATCAAGTTGCAGTTGCAATTAATATAATTACATAAAAATTTTTGCTTTAAATAAGCATAATCCAAGTAAAAGTACCCAAATGTATACCTTTGTTCAAAGCAAAAGATCTGAGTTTTGAAGATATAACATATGAAGAAAATTCTAAATCCACAAATTACGATTACCAACTAACAATACCCAGTAATGGAAAAATTGAAAATCCTAAACTAGCAAAAAATTCAGATGTCAATTAATTAAGAGAAGGATAGAGACAATTTGAAGCAGCATGGATGGCCAGCAAGCAATAATATGTTATAAAATATAAACATGCAATAACAATAAGTGATATTAAGATTAACGATAGCTTACAGGTTGAGGAGATGACTTCAATGGCTTCTTCTTCCTTGAAAATGGAGGAACAAGGTGAAATGGAAATACTTAAAGATGGAAAGAAAGCTCAAAGAAATTTTATTTTCTACTTATTCAAAAGTTGACTTTGAGAGTTTTTTACTCCTAAAAAATATATATTTAATTAATTTAAAATTTATATTAATATTCGATAATTATTTTATTTTATTATTAAAATAATTAAATAAAATATTCAAGACTAGTTGACATTTAAGGGCCTCATGATATAACACAGAAATATATATAATACTAATAGAAAACGAAATTCCTTAGCCTTTTTTTTTTTTTTTTTTTTTTTCATCTTGAAGGATCTTCAAGAGATGAAAAGGTTTTGTTAAGCTGATTGGGAAGGAAAGTTGGGCTGAGCAGCCATATTGGAATTGAATCACTCTGCAACAATTATATATAAAGCTCTAATGTACCCAATTCTTTAAAAGTAGTACACAAATTGTTAAGCTTGCAAGCAAGTTGTGTGCTTCCCAATACAGCCTTCAAAATCTATCACTTATGTAAATGGTGATCCCATTTATGATCATGTCTCTTACCATATTATGCAGACAGAAAATGCACATTCAAGGCATTCTTTTCCAATCTCATGCAATGTCTTTCCATTCCTTTGTCAAACGAAAAGCCCAAATCTGTCCATAAACCCATTCCTTTACAAGCCAAGCTGTAACCTTATTTTTGATTATCAAACCAATCACACAGGTGGACGTGCCGGAGTGGTTATCGGGCATGACTAGAAATCATGTGGGCTCTGCCCGCGCAGGTTCGAATCCTGCCGTTCACGTTTTTGCTGCTGCTCTAGCTTATTTTTGTCCCACTATGCATAATCCTTGAAATTGTTTCTACCTATGAATGAGAAAGGAAAACTTGTGTTTCTGATTTTATTTTATTTTTTTGTGATGTCAAAGTTCAAATTAATTGTTAATCAATGATAATAATAATAATAATTATTATTATTATTATTAGTAATTAAATAATTTAATAATTGAGTGGTTATATCTTATTATATAAAATATTAAACAAATTTTAATATCATTTAACAAGAAAATCCAAAACTTTACTATCCCTAATTTGAATTGTTTTTAAATAGGGAGGTCATATAATTTAAATATTAATAGATTGTCTAACAAAATACTCGTAAAGAAGAGTTTCCACTTTACTATTTTTACATTCAAACTACTAAGTCATAAGTTTAAATGTTAAAAGACACACCAATATGGATATATCACAAAATAAGAAACACCCACAAATGTACATTTTGATATGTGATGATATTCAAGATTATTATTATTCCCATCT
>CATIWK010360013.1:0-15378 GCA_949634005.1 Mallotus japonicus
CCCCCCACTCTTTTGGTGTTGGGAATTAACCATTTGTACTAGCTCAAAAAAAGATAGAAGTTAACTTAATTAGAATAGAAAATATACTTTCAATTAAATTAGAATTTTTGTTACAAGGTGTATTAAATTAGAATTTTAAAAGATTTTAAAAGTTAGGTAGTATTCAATTAAAACTTTTAAGGAATCTAGCAAAGTAAGGGGATATTCAATTAAAATTTTTAAAAGGCTAAATTCATACTTAACCCCCTGAACTTGTAGATAAAATCTCATTGGCCACTTGAATTTTAAATATGACCTTTTAGACATCTGAACTTTAATTTTTTTGATACTTTTAAACACATGGCAGCCTAGTTGGCAGAGTGCGTGAATACAAATGTGAATTGGGAGAATGGGGAAAAAAATGATATCGTATCATTTTCTCTGTAACAGCTACCTCTGTATAACATTAAAGCTAAATCTCTTCTCCTTCATCTTCTTAATTTTGCTCTTCCACCATTTTTTAATCTTCTTCAAATTTTTTTCTTCATCACCATTTTCAGTTAATAGTTCAATCTTATTACTCTCTTTCTTTGTAGGCATTTTTTTTTTCTTTTCCTTAACACTCCTTTGCCTCTTCTTCTCCATTGCCACCACCATGGCCTGCTTAGCCAACGAGTTGGCTTAGCTCCTCGTTCCCAACATCACCAACTCCTTGGAAGTAGCCAACTTCATCTGCTCTAGATTCACCACCTCCTTCTCCCTCTATTCTTCAACCTCAAATCCAATGCTCCATCTTTTGCCGCTGCTGCTTCCCTCTGCAAATCAAATCCAAGAATGATGTCATTTCCTTTAATGACAATGCTTCACTTCTCTTCAAGAACTGTTCACTTTCCACCTTGAACCATCCCCGCCGTTTCTCCACCGTCGCCGCCTCCAGATCAGAAAATGAAATCTCTTAGGTTCTCCATGTTCGATTATGGTTACTTTTTTAACTTTGGATTCTAATTTACTTTTAGCTAATTATTTTGGTTTGTCTAATCGTAGAAAGATGAATAAATTTTTAGGAGTGTGTTATCAGGTATGGAAAGCTGTTTATTTAAACAGAGCTAATTCAATGATGATATGTTGTTTAAAAGCAGAGTTATTAATTTTGCTGGATCTGGTGTTGTTCATATGATTGGTGGAATTGCTGGGTTTTGGGGTGCTTTAATTAAGGTCCAAGAATTAGTCGCTTCGATCACACAGGTAGAGCCATTTCTTTATGTGGACACAGTGCATCTCTGGTTGTTCTTGGTACTTCTTGCTTTGGTTTGGTTGGTATGGTTTTAACAACAGTACCAAACCAACATCCCACTAAATTCATTACTTCTACACTAACAAATAGCGAACATATTTGATAGCAGAGAAGGCAAAAGAAAGGCCCCGAGAGAGTTGGATGCCATAGACAACAGGTAGAGGGATGAAATTATATAAGAAGGACTTGAGACCAATGGCACTGAGGATAAAGAGGGTGGTGCACCAGTGGTGGCGATTTGGGTAGTGATGAAATAGGGAAGCTTAAAGACGGCGACTGCAGCGATGGACTTCATGGGTTGAACAGGCATAGGAAGACCGAAGAGAAGACTTGTGGCACTATTATAAAGGGCAGTGAAGATTAGGCCTGTGTCCTAGAAATTTTTTGGCCTATTCAGTTTGATTTTGTAACTATTAAATTTAATGATGTGGATTACTTTTTGACTATTCAATGCGAGTGAAACTAACGCTTTCATTTTCAACAGGTCAGGTGTCTTCTAGGTGTTTAAAATATATAAAAAAAAATATAAGTTCAGGTGTCTATAAAGTTATTTAAAAAGTTCAGGTGGCTAAAAGGTTTTCACTACAAGTTCAAGGGGGCTAAGTATGAGTTTGGCCTTTTTAAAAACTTAAAAAAAGTTTGTAAAAGTTAGAAGATATTAAATTACTACTTTAATAGAGTCTATAAAAGTAAGGTGATATTCAAAAAATCATTAATTTTTATAGACATTAGACTTTTATGTACTTTTATAGACTTTTTATGTGATGGTATAAATACAAAACCTAAAATATTTTCTTTCATTCCCTCTCAAAATTTCAACAGACTTTTTGTTCTAGATATAGAAAATGAGAGAAAAACGAAAAAAGAAATCTTGAACAATTTGATTTTTCTTCAACCATGTTGAATCATTAGGAAATATTTTAAGATTTTTTATATGGTGATTGAATACAAATTGATGAATATGTGTGTATATGAATCATTTTGTTTTTAAATTCATATATACATGTATATATACAATTCCGTTTATATCATCATTACCATGTAATTGATTTTGCTTAATTTTGTTGACACAAGAATTTTAATACTAAATTATTAAAAGGTTTTGTTGGCTAGTGTTTGATTTCGCTTTCGCCAATTACCAAATTTCTTTTGCTTTTCTCATGTTATGATTACGGATAAATTAAAAAGTAAAAGAGTTGTTTCATTATTTGGTATTTTTTGAAATAAATTGTTTGTTGTTATAAATTGTATGTTAATGGCCGATTATGATGTTTTACTTTTCATAGTTTTTCATAGTTGGGGTACCGTCTTCAAAATAAAAGTTGGTCAATGTCTATAAATATCTATAAAAGTTTTTCAAAATAAAGTCTATGAAAGTTCTTGACAAATTCATAAATTCTATAAAAGTCACTAGAAGTTTAAAAACTATGCAAAAGTTATTCACTTAAAAAAATGTCTATAAGTGTCTTTAAAAATCCTAATTGAATACATCCATGTTAGAGATAAGATAAAAGTTAACCTAATTAAATTGGAAAAATAGACTTTCAATCAAATTAAAATTATATTTTAATTAATTTAATTTTCTTTTATTAGTAAATAACTAAATTATTTAATTTTTATATAATAATAAGTGTAGATATTTTTATAATTTTGTATATTCCCCTTTAGTATATATATTTTGCCTGTCACATTTCGTGTGTATATATATCCGTTTCTTAGTAGTGGTTTTTTTTTTTTTTTTTGCTATTATAGTATAATATATGGTATACTAGAATTTTTTTTTTGAACAGACATATGGTATAATAGTATAATATATAGATGGATAAACCCATTATTAAGCCCTTAAACTTTGACGTTTTATTTTATTGAATCTCTCAATTTTTATTGTGTTTTATTAAGCCCTTAATCTTTCATTTTCGTATAGATTAAGGACAAATTAGACTGAAATAATGAAATTGTGCAATAATTCAGGTTCATTGTTGCCAAATATGTTATTATGAAAGGTTTAGAGATACAATTTGTGAAAAATGAAAGAAAAAGGTGAGTGTAAAGTGTAAGAAAAAATGTCTATTGAGGTTATTTGCTTTAATTGATAATTCTAAGGACACATACACTGTTAAAACTCACCACTGATATCACAATTGTGGTTTAGTAAACAAAATTTATTTCACAATTTCATTACTTCAGTATAATTTTTCCTTAATTTATACGAAAATAAAAGATTGAGGGCTTAATAAAACACAATAAAAATTAAGGGGTTCAATAAAATAAAGTGTCAAAGTTCAGGGGCTTAATAATGGTTTTATTCTAAATAAAAATATCAAAGTAATATGTAAGTTTATTTAATATATATATATATATGTATATATATATATTGATTATTTTAACATAATCTAATTTAAATTAGAGTAATATGAAATATATTAACACTTATTAGGAACAAAAGAACTAAAGAAATAAAATAGAGAGCAAAATGCAAAAGGTTTTTCTTATTTTTCTATTATGTTCAGAGAAATAAAAATAAAAAAGAAAATACATAAAATTTAAATTATTATTTTAAATTTTCTTCTTTAATATTTTAAATTTAAATTGTATTTAATTATTATTTCTTTTTTACTTTTCCCATTCTAAGAAATAATTTAAGGTGAAAAATTAAACACATCTTGAAGCAAATAATTTGTTTGGAAATGATATAATTTTTTGAGCAAATATGAATTAAAATTATTAAATAATAGGAACGATATAACTTTTAATATTTTTACTATAGGAGTTTGAAGAGGTAAAGTAAAATAACTTACTTTACACTATAAAATAGTAAAAAATGTATTTACTATTTTGTGGTAGAGATATTCAAGGAAGGGTGAACATGTAGAAATTTTATAATGATTTTGGTGTTTGATAATTAAAAAGGTTAAACTAATAATATTAAATCATTTAAAATTTATTATTATGGACATTTTCAACTATAAACATCAAAATAGTGTTAAATTTAGATCAAAATGCAGTTTTTGCAGTAATTTTTTTTTAATTCATTACACCATTTTTAACAAAAAAAAAAACTTCTCTACATATTTTTTTATTTTATAATATTTGAACATTTATCACATTACATCCATTTTATTTTTTTTGCAAATTCATCCAATAATATATTTTAGTATTTATCAACTAATGTTAAATATATTATATTTATTTGTTTTATAAATATATATTTGATTTAGGTATATTTTAGATTAAAAAAATATTTTAAATAAAATTAAAATTTGGACTAAATTATTTAAAAGAGTATGTATATATAATAAGAATTTGAACTAAATTTAATATATTAAAAAGGTATAGATATATTGAGAAAAGAAAAAAAAAATCATTTTGGGTTTGTGAACAGTAGAAAGCATAATTGCGTTTTCACTATTCACAAAACTCAAAACTGTGTTTGATTTTGATTTGGGTTGGATGCTATTTGTTCGTTTTGCCTTGCAAACTGAGTATCTAAGAATTACGGACATGGGAGATGAATATGATACGACATGAATATGTCGATACGACGATTTCTAAAATTTAAGGATACGATATGGGTGAGACACGTTTTATATATATATATTCCACATAAAATGTGTATTATTTTCTATTATCTAAAGATAATTTGTTAAAAAAAAATGAAGCTAGTATGTTAAAATAGACATTTCATGAAATTTAAACACTTACTATAATCATTTAATTAATTATCTATCATTATCATATATAAGGCAAATATAAAAAGTAGTCAATATACATGACTTATAAAAAAAATGAAGATAAAAATATAAAAAATGGAACAAAAAAAGTCTTAAAAAAGTGTCCCACCATGTCCTAAAAGTGTCCAACCGTATCCTAAACGTGTCCCAATCGTGTCCTTCCCGTGTTCAAACAAAAAAAATAATAAAATAATAGGATATGTGTCCAGCGGTGTCGGACACGGGTCGGGCCGTGTTGGGCACGTGTCCGTGTCCGAAATGTGTCCGACACAGACACTCCACCCTATTTGAAGTGTCCGTGCTTCTTAGCTGGCAGCTAACCAAAGACATTTCTCCAAACTTTATTAACTCAAAGATAACATAAAAAATAAATTAAATTAAATTCAAAAAAAATATAAATAACAAAAACAAGGTCAAAACCCTATGTAAAAAATAGTTTTCAAATTAAATTTTTTGTTTGAGAAAAATATAAACTTCAAATCATTTTTTAATTTAAAAAAATTCAAAAAATACTAATTTTATACTTAAAAAATAATATTAATTCATTAAAAATAGTTTGTATATTTTTCATAAATTAAAATAAAATTTTCTAAACAAAATAAATTGTTTTATTTTAAAATAAAATTACCATACAAAATAATATTTCAAGAATATATAACATTTTATCATTTTTTAAATGAGATATTGGCATCGTAGCAGTTCGCATTTTTAGATTCAACCTTTTCTAATATATGTCCAATTCACATTTATATTTTGTACTAAACATTTTTATTTAAAAATAATTTTAAACTTCTAACGCTATTTCTAAGTGTAGGGGTGTGCAACCCTTCCGACCAAACCTAACAAAAACCGAACTAATTCAATTTGGTTTAGTTTGGTTGGTTTATTTTTTAATTTTTGAACTGAATCGAACCAAATTTGATTTGGTTTTTACAGTCAAAAATAGCCAAGTACACCATTTCACCCCTGAACTTTCACATATTGACCTATTTCACATCCCAACGTTTATTTTTTTTCTATTTCACACCTAAATTTCTATTTTTGACCTATATCAATCTTGGCCAACCAGTAGCCTGCGCGTTAATGGAACGCACGCTGACGTGGACTAATTCTCTAACACATATTAGCCACGTCAGCAAAAAAAAATTTTAACTGGAATTTTTTTTTAACCAAACACGTGCCAACCTCCCTTCGCTGACATGGGTGTAGGCTTGCCATCCTTCAAGCTTGTTGAATAGTGACAAGAGAACATTCACTCTAATTCTTCCACCTTTGGCAGATCAACACTTATCTCTTCCTGGCCTTCTACCAGATGAGAGAATCTTATTTAAGGAAATTTTATTCTAAATTCCTAACTTAATGCTTTTTTAACTGGGATTAAATTGTGGCAAAGTTAACCAACCCCCTAGTTCTTCTTGGGCATTTTATCAAACAAGTGGTGAGCAAAATTTAGTTAAATTGTTTCAATATCTCTTCCTTTGCCTTGTTACATTCCTCACAGTTTGGTTGCTATGGCCAACAATCACAAAAATTGAATACAACAAAAAAAAAATTTAAGTTATTTATTCCAAATGAGATAAAAAGAGAGAGACAAGGAGAGGATGATGATGGTTTTCTGCGTCGACCATGTAAAAATCCCAACTTTAATCCCAACAAGGACTCGTGCATCAAAGACAGGGTATTAAATGAAAAACACATAATACAACAACGAGAACAGCGGAAGGCTAAAGATCCTATTATCAGAAAGAAGATGATAGAGCATGATATGCAATTCTCTCGGTAAGGGGCAGATGTGAATGCCATAAAAACATCCCGATATACACCATAATAAGTAGTCAAAAAGAATTTATGATGTCACTCTTTTCATTGGCCGACAAGAAACTAGAACTGCTTACAACAGAACTGCGACCCAAGGAAAATTTAGCCTCTTGATAGGCTTGCTCAGACTAGAATCAACTTGCAGCTCTCTTGGTACAGCAATAACTAAAGCTAAAGTAACAGAGTTTACTACAGATAGATAATATAACAGCATACAACCTATGCACCAGGATGTAATTTCAACAGTAAACAGAACAACAAAGTGGACTCAAAATTCCAACCTGGTGTGACAGCAATTTACTGCAGAGAGATGAACACCGATGCCATATTTGGACTTAGTTATAGAAGGTCCACAATGTCCAAACCCATACAACATGATTTTAGATAGTAACTTTTTGGAAGAAGCAAGCCAAGCATATTTATCATTTGCATCACCGCGACACCATTTTGTTAATTCAGCGTAACAATTCAGCGAACCGAACCAGATCGCAACGAGAAGAAGAGGATGATGATGGTTTTCTGCTTTTTGAGGCAGCGAGGATGATGATGACGATGGTGATGGTGGTGGTGGTGGTGGTGGCGACCTCTTCCTTTAGGTACCCCATTTTCCCATTGCCCATCATAGCGATTCCCATTTGCCCAAATCAAAACACCTATACCTGAAATTACACTGTTTTTTCATTCACCATCATACACATTTCCATTTTTTCGACAATCACGAAGAAGCGGGGAACCAAATGCTCTCACCGCCTCTGCCATAAGATCTCTCCGATCTCCTCTCACCGTGGAGCTCTATGTCTTGAGATTCCAGCAGAGTTATTTTTGAATCAGAGAAACTTGCAAGAGGATGTTGTCTGTTTTGCAAATAAATGAAGATTGAAACAGAAAGAAATTGCTTTGCAAATAAAACTCAACAGGAAAAAAAATTAAGGAAGAAGGCAGATGTTTTTAGGTGTTAACGCGCTCTGCTTAGTGTGTAAACATGCATCAATCCACCCTGGCAGATTTGATGTGTAATAGAAATAAATTCTTATCTTTGAGGGTAACATGGGTCCAAAATAGGAGTATAATTGTGTTATAGAAAAAAATGATAATTGGGATGTGAAATAGGTCAATGTGTGAAAGTTCAGGGGTGAAATGGTGTATTTGGCCGTCAAAAAATCGATTAACCAATTTAACCGAAATTTAATTTATTTTTTATTTTTAAATATTATAATAATATAATGAAAATTTTAAAAAATAAATATTTATAAAAATTCGGTTTGTTCGGTCGGTTCAGTTTTCATTTTAAAAAATTCAGTTTTTTCGGTCTGGTCGGTTCGATTTTTGGGTTAGTTCGGTTCGGTCAGTTCTAGTTTGGTTTTGATTCGGTTAATTTGATTAAATCAAAAAATGGCCCAAAACCAACTGAACTAACCAAATGCAGTAAGGGGTGAGCATTGGTCGGTTTTGGTTCAAACCGAACCAAAACTGACCAAATTGAGTAACCAAGAATATCCAAAATCTCAAATCAAAACCGAACCGAATATGTACCGAAACTAAACCGGTTTGGTTTGGTTTGGTCGATTAACCAATTTATTTATTTTATTTTTAAAATAATTTCTAAAATTTTTATTTATTAATTTAATATTTTTTGTAAAATTTATTCATCAATAATATAACTAGAAATATTTTTTGCTTATAATCTTAATATTTATATATATTTTTTAAATTAATATATTTTATATAATATTTTATAATATATATATAAATATTTCCATCGGATCGGTTTTTTTTATTTTTTACCTTCAAAACCAAAACCAAACCGATTAACCGAGCTTTTATATTCATGAAAATCATAACTGAACCGAATCTATATAACCAAACCAAATCGGTCATTTGGTTCAGTTAATCGGTTTTATCCGATTTTTGCACACCCCTACCACTAGCTCTCATTGTTCCACCACTGCCCACCTTGTCCAAGGCTTTCTTGCCCTTCTTCACTTCAGTCAAGAACTAATCCAAACCAAATGGATCAGCTTCCTCTCTGCATCCTTTCCAAACTTTTGTTCGAAAAAAAACTGGCCGTTCTCCTGCTAACAAAGTTTTTTTTTAATCATTTCATGCAAATTATACCTCAGGGTACGCATAGGATTTTTGTGCTTTCATATGATAAATTTTTAAATTGAAACTATGATAACATTGATTAAGTGTGATATAAGATATTAATTTATTATTATATAAAAAATATTATAATAAAAAAATTTGTGAACATAGTAAATTTCAAGAGTTCAAATGGAGAAACATCTCATGCAAATTATGCTCGAAAATATCCATTAAATTTTTATGCTTTTACACAATAAAAATTTATAAATTAGAGCTTTAACAAAATTGAAAAACATGTTAAATTAGGTATGATATAAGATGTTGGTGGAAACCAAATTATTATCATAATTATGCATATCTATTATTTGGTATGTAGCTATTTTAAAATTAATGGTAAACTAAATAAATTATATTCACATATAAAGATATATTAAAAATTTTATTTTAAATTTTAAGAGTAATGATATAGTTTTATCATATAAATTTTATTTTAAGTGATAGATATATTCTTAGAATTAATTATTATATTTATATTTTAAATATGAAAATTAAATCTTGAAATGCAATGAAGTTGACTTACAAGTTTTTTTCTCATTACTAAACAAATAGTTCCATATCAAATATTTATATTTATTTATCATGCATTGTAATACATATATTCATGTATAAGTGATAGTTATATGAGAATGGATGATGTTAGTGTTAACGATCATACCCTTAAAAGTTTTTTTTTATCAATATATACTAAAGAAATAGTTCCATATCAAATATCTATATCTATTTATCAAGCATTGTAATAAAATAATTGACAGGTATAGATGAATCATGTTAGTGTTAGGGTCTGTTTGGTTTAGTTGTTTACATTAGGAGATAGCTGATAGGTGCTAGCTGATAAATATAAAGTATTTGGTAAAATTTTGTTAATTGTTGTTGTTTGTATGTCAAATAAACATTAAGGGTATTATTTATTTGTGAATGTAATTTCATATACTTCTTATAATATTTTTTAGTTATACAAATTATTTAAAATATATATATAGTAATAAACAATAATTTATTGTCTTTAATTTATATATTATTAAAATAATTAATATAAATTATTTAAAAATAAATTTTAAAATATTAATATTATTGTATAATTTTTTCAAAATAATTATAGGTATAAATATAATAATTATTTAATTATTAATTATGATTTACAATATTTATTTAATTATGAACTATAAAAAATTAATTACATACATTTAATTTTAATTTAAATAAAGTTATTTGTTACTAGCTATTTTTAAATAAGGGTAAAATAGTCTAAATAAAAAATAATACATATAAGCTATCAGCTGATGAGAAAAAGATCCAAAATAAAGTTTATCAAATCAACATCTATTTTGAATAAAATCAGCTATCAGCTAGCTTAATCATCATACCCTTAAAAGTTGTTTGGTCATGAAGAAATAGTTACATATCAAATATTTATATTTATTTATCAAGTAATACTATATTCATAAATAAATTGATAGTTATATGGGTACGGATCATGTTAGTGTTAATGATCACACCTTATGATATGATGTTAATATTTATCAACATTCATTATCATATTATTTTCTATTTTGTCATTTTTCTAATGTATATGACCTAATTTTCAGATATTAAGATGACAACAAAATCTTAATAAGAGTAACACACTAGTAATGTGATTTAAAAATATTTTCAATAAAACATAAATCATTCAAGTCTAAATTTTAAAAAGTCATAAAATTGAAATTTCATAACCAAATAATCACCTTAAAAAAATTGAAATGTTGAAAAATATACTAAAAAAAAGTGAAATGTTAGTGCTTAATCTATGTGTACATCCAACCAATAAATAACATTTAACAACATCCACACTCCAAACTGGAAGCACTGTATTATTGAACTTGCATGTATAATCTTATTAGTCATCATCCTGAATTCTAATTGGTAATCCACTGAAATTATAATGCTTTTAAAGTGAATATACTTGTCTAGTCACATCTATTGCTGAACAACTAAGAGCTTTCTTAGAAGTTAGTACTAAAAACAATGGAATGAATTGAATCTATTATTTGTGAATTATTGAATTGATATATGGTATGCGAATTGAACCTAAAATTTATCAGCATAATGTGTAAATTGAAATCAAAATAGATAGTTACATATTTATAATTATATCTTTTGCTTTAAAAATTGTGATATGATCATATTCATTATTATAGATGATATTTCAGTTTGTAGATGATATTTCAGTTTTGTAGACATCATGAAAATGAGTATATTATTATTATTATTATTATTTTGGGTTTTGAAATTTATCAAATTGGTGTCTTCTAGGTGTTTGTTGTAATGTTTGCTAGAGTTGCGTTTTGGCAATTCGAACCAAAGCCGAAGGCGGTGGATTGTGTATCTTGCTGCTATAGAGTAAATGCAAAGCAAAAATATAAAGCAAAACATAAACCTGAAACCTGTATTTTGATTTCCACGCTGCTTATTTTACTTATGGTGGTCTCTACTCTAAGACAATCTTCTCGAAAAGCAATGAAATTAAAATCATGTTTTTTTTCCATGCACTCATAAAAACATTGTTATGAAAATTAAAATGTTTATTCCCTTACCTCTTCGAGATTATGGTTAAAAGCCTAAAAGAGCATTAAAAAAAAAAATTCTATTTCTAAAATCGTGCAAACAATAATAAAGTTTGTGAAACATTACAAAGAATTTGACACAAGAAAATACGTACAATTTCAAACTCCAACAATAGCCTATGATATAAAATCTAACACCTGCATAAAATATTTTCCTATAAAAACTTCCTTACAAAGAAATCGTGGTATATATATATATATATAGATCTCTGTAACAAGAAGAAGAGAAATCGTTTGGTGATATATGGGATTTAAAGCTCAACACCATATTGATACTTGATAAAATCAACAAAGAAAGAACAGTAACTTGTCTCAAAGGAAAATCCGTAACAATAAAGACAAAAATCAATATATTATGCGTTCTGCATAGTTCCCCAGTAATCAATATACTGTCTGTTGCATAATTCAGTACAGTGTCTGTCGGATCAACGTCTGCCTAATTAACTAATTTTAAGTATGTCCATACAGTAAGCACTAAGCACTCAACCAACAATAACAAAAGCATCATAGTAACTAACTACTAGCTCCAAGAATTTGCATGGAATTCAAGTTCAACAATGTACTTAGTTCACTACCGTATGTAAATAATTCAACAAACTAATGCCTTAAACAAATGCTTTTTTATCCCAAACAAAAATTTTGTTATTAGGTGAGCGTAAAAGATCATCAATAAAACTGCCAATTAACCAAAGATTCAATACACAACTTTTCCTCCAGTTACAATACAAATATAGCAAAAGAAATACATAAGCAATTGATAAAGTAAAGCAAAGCAGGCTATGGCAGATACAAGATATACCTAGCGGCCCCTCTCAAAGCCAATACGAGTTCTACCAGAGCCTCCATCATAACCATCTCTCGTTGAAGACCCACCACTAGCCCTCATTGTGCCACCACCGCCCACCTTGTCCAAGGCCTTCTTGCCCTTCTTCACTTCAGTCAAGAACTGATCCAAACCAAATGGATCAGCTTCTTCTGCATCCTTTTCAAACTCAACTGGCCTGTCCCGTGGACCAGCCTTCTCAGACGTACCAACAAAAGCCCTGTCAGGTTTAAACCTATCTGTCTTCATGATCTTATCTAGCTGCTCATCAGCACCTCCATACATGTCAGAATCGGCATCTTTCTTAGGCCTATAGAGAGTTGAAAGTGTGGGCTGAGCTGTAAATAATCCCTTGTCATACACATTATATTGATCATCGGTGGCAAAACCAGAATCCATCCCTTTCTCCTGGTTAAACAATCTCTGGTCATACATAACCTCCCCTCCTCTGCCAGCACCTGTATTTGCCATACCAAGAGCAACCTTCTCACTGATGTCACGATCTCTATCTCTTGTGATCTTGCTTTTTTTACCCATAGCCGCATCTTTTGCCTCCAACCTTCTTTCCCTCTCCCTCTCACGACGTCGTTCCTCACGAATTTTCTCACGTTGCAGCCTCTCTTCTCTTTCCTCTCTTGTCTCTTTGGGAATATCCTTCTCCCTTTCTCTCACACGATCATAATCCCCCATCACTTCATCATCAATTGTGCTCTTATTTGATGAAATTGGAGCAGATAATGGAGGTGCTGCACCAGTTCGCTCAGAGCGTGCTTTCTGAGCTAGTGCCCTTAGTTCCTGCTCTTTCTTTTCCTTCTCCTTCATCATCATCTCCTTTTGAACCTTTGATCTCATAGCAACAGCTTCTCTGGCCTTCTGCTCAGCAACATAAAGTGCCTCTGATAGCTTTGCAAAATTATCATTAATTTGAACTTCCTGCAGACCTCTTCCATCAGCTGCTAGACGCTTATCAAGAGGTATTGTGTAACCTTTAGGATTCTTCCAATTCGAGATACAAGGAGGGATTTTCCAATCCTGCTGATCTTTCACTGTCACAGGCCTAGGTGGAGAGTGCATGATTGGCACAGGTGGGGATCCAGAAGCCTTGGGAACCCTCTTGTGCTTGAACTTAGGTGGCTCAAGAGGGTCCACCGGCATCTCCACCATTCTAATTATTCTTTCTTTTGCCCCTGAATTGAAAGCTGCTGCCTGCTGTGAAGGCTTATACTTAATATACTTTGAATCAGAAGACTGTGTTGGCACATTCTTCGGTTGTGCAGCACTCAATCTCACATTCACAATCTTTTCCAGTGCAGATTTAGTTTCCTGTGTTGTCTCTTCAATCTCTTTCTGCAGGTCCTCATCCTCATCGCTCTCCGCATCATTCTTCAATATCTTTGGTATCAAATCCTTATGCTGGGAATAAACAATCTTCTTCGCGTTCTCATTTTGCTTCACAATTGCATCATAGGCAACATTCCCATGAGCATCAACGGTCAACGCCAAGATTTTCGACCCAGGTTTTGCAGACTTATCCCTACCCATACCAAGAGGATACTGTGCAATATGAATCTCCGGGAAGGCACCTCCATCCCCAAAATCCTCCACCTTCCGAGGAATAAAACCCTTCCGATTCAAATAAGGAGGCACAGGTTTATGGCTAACAACAGTAGCTTTCTCAACCTCAGAGGAGCTAAATCTTTGTTTAAACCACGGATCATTGGAATGATCATAATAAGTGGCTGTGCTTGACTTAGCCGGAGGCAAAATTTCCCTTAGAGCCGCCATTATTAAAGGCTCCTCAAGCAATCGCAAACACGAAACCCTTGTAGCTATCAACCTGTAAAATTAAATACCAAAACCCATCACCAAACCAGGGAATTACTCAGTGAGCATACAAACACATCATATCTTTACCCAAAATCGATATATTGGAAAAATAAATAAATAACAAGAAATCAAAAGCTTTGGTATTGATTCGAAGTTGATATCTAAAGCCTTTGAATTGATTCAAAGTTGATATTCACAACTTGTAAAAATAAGCAAAAAAAAAAAAAAAACCCTAAAAGCAACGAACTGACCTTGTAAATTTCTTTTGATTTCCGGCAGCTGGTACCAATTTAGGGTTGGATTTGGTGGTCAGGTGGTGGTTTGCGAAAAGAGGGAGATAGAGAAGAAGATCTGCTTTTTAGTGTTTGATTTACTGTTATACCCCTGATATATGTTGTAACAAAAAGCTCGTTTTGACCCTTAAATTTTAGAGAAGGTACAAAACCGCCTTAAGTTTAACCTTTGGGTATAAATTAAGGGCTAAACCGTAAGCTTCAAATTGTACCCTTCAACTTTTTATATTCGACTTTTATATATACTAATTTTTCTCAGCGTTAAATTTCTTATTAAATATATAATTTCTTTTAATTTTTAATATATAAAACATACAAATTATTATAATATAAATAGAAATTTTCAATACTAAATAATATGTATTACGAATAGTAATTATATAGATATATATATATTACATTTTAAGAGTTATTATACAAAATGAATGCTAATATAAGAGTAATTATTTAAAAGTTATTACATTTATCTAATAGTGATAGTATTAATATACTGTATATATTCAAACAACAAAATTCATAATCATACACAAGAAAAAAATCTCCTAAAAATTACAAATATATGAACAACAAATACATCATAGTATACAATGAGTATGCTTTTGCTTATTGGATTCCAATATACTTTAAAACATCAAGACAAACAAAAATCTTATAATAAAATTGCAGTAAAAAAAAACTTCAAAGAAATAAAATAAATATAAACAAAGTTATCAAAAATAAATGTTGAATTTATATAAATTCATTAAAACAAACAAATATTCAACAACTAAAAAAATTATACATTAAAAAACCTACAGAATCAACTAATATTTTTCCTTACAATAACATAACAACAATGTACAATTTATAAACAAAATAGATCATT